>CAWUFW010022889.1:0-86293 GCA_963921515.1 Calotriton arnoldi
CTTCAAAACTTCAACCTCATGACATACATGATTTTGCAACATTGTTGTGGGTGACCAACTGATTTTCCAGCAACCGACTCGTTCGAAATTCGAAAACGCGTCCGTTGCCAGGCAAGGCCATTGTCAATGGGTGCGCACCGATCGGTCCATTGAGGTACAACGCGCACAGGGGTACAACGCGTACCCGCACACATTGAAAGCAATGGGCCGGCCGGAGGCACCGATCGGTCCATTGCAGTTCAACGCGCACAGGGGTACAACGCGTACCCGCACACATTGAAAGCAATGGGCCGGCCGGAGGCACCGATCGGTCCATTGCAGTTCAACGCGCACAGGGGTACAACGCGTACCCGCACACATTGAAAGCAATGGGCCGGCCGGAGGCACCGATCGGTCCATTGCAGTTCAACGCGCACAGGGGTACAACGCGTACCCGCACACATTGAAAGCAATGGGCCGGCCGGAGGCACCGATCGGTCCATTGCAGTTCAACGCGCACAGGGGTACAACGCGTACCCGCACACATTGAAAGCAATGGGTCGGCCGGAGGCACCGATCGGTCCATTGCAGTTCAACGCGCACAGGGGTACAACGCGTACCCGCACACATTGAAAGCAATGGGCCGGCCGGAGGCACCGATCGGTCCATTGCAGTTCAACGCGCACAGGGGTACAACGCGTACCCGCACACATTGAAAGCAATGGGCCGGCCGGAGGCACCGATCGGTCCATTGCAGTTCAACGCGCACAGGGGTACAACGCGTACCCGCACACATTGAAAGCAATGGGCCGGCCGGAGGCACCGATCGGTCCATTGCAGTTCAACGCGCACAGGGGTACAACGCGTACCCGCACACATTGAAAGCAATGGGCCGGCCGGAGGCACCGATCGGTCCATTGCAGTTCAACGCGCACAGGGGTACAACGCGTACCCGCACACATTGAAAGCAATGGGCCGGCCGGAGGCACCGATCGGTCCATTGCTGTTCAACGCATCACTGTATATGTGACTGGCATAGGTCAGCATGCCTGTCTCAGATGGACATATGCCAGCCACAGATAGCTCCCAGGGAGTGAGGGGCACACCTACATCACGACAGCCTGTCCAAACCTTATCATAAGGTATGTAAGGCTGCATTTCCTATTGTGTGTATGTTGGTGTACATGTTGTCCTGTGGGTGTCACCTGTGGGCAGCCACCCCCAGGCTGTGCACGTGTTCATGGGGACAGGATCCTGGGTGTTACGTGTACGTGACCACTGTGATGTGCAACTGTTCATATCTGTGCATGTGTCATGGTCACATTTCACAGTGGTGTTTGTGTATGTCATGTCACATACCCCATGAGTCCCATGTGGGACGGTATGTTTGAGCCAGGGTGTCCCAGTGGCACAATAGTGATGGCCCTCCACAGTCTTTGTGCATGTAGTGTTTACAATGTCTCTGATTTCATGTGCACAATGGGAGACAGTCTCCACATCCACGTTGTGTGTGCATGGACTCTGATGTTGTGCGTGTGTGTCACAGACGTCCATGGCTCTCCTGCCATGGCAAGTGTGGCCACTACCTGTGGGGGTCATGTTTGTTTTGCTGTGGTGTACACATGATACTCCAGGTGATGCCAGTGTCCATGTGGCATTACAGGGTCCCTGGGAATGTGCCTGTCGTTGAGCTGTGGTGCCTGGGGCACATCTGTCCTCACATGTCACTGGGGGGTGACTGTGACACAGCATCATGATATCCAATGGGCCAACCTGGGACAAATTGATGCCACCTGTAGGACCGTGTTGACAGATGTTGGCCATGTATGTACCATACATGTCGTTCCGGTACTGCACACTTCATGTAGTTGTGCCTCATGATGATGTATGTTGGGATCTTGAGTGTGTTCAATGCCGCATATGTGGGGTGACTGACGATCTTGCTTACTTCTCCTCTGCACTGCAGGGCTCCTGCTGTCCATCGGCCATTCCCAGACCTGGCAACGATGGTGGAACGGGACAGCATCCGACGGTACCGCTTCACCAGGCAGCTGATTGAGGATTTGGCAGTGCAGTTGTCCCCACATTTGCAGCCTGGCCGGCCGTATCCTACAGCGCTGACCCCCAAGGTGAAGGTGATGGCAGCCCTACACTTCTTTGCCACCGGTACCTTCCAACATACTGTGGCGTCTGCTGGTGGGATGTCACAGACCATGTTCAGCCGTGTGCTCCGCGATTTCTTGGCGGCAATGTTGCTCTTCCTGAACCGGTACATATATTTCCCTAGACTGCGACGACTCACTGACGTGAAGAGTGACTTTTATGCCCTGGGGAGGATGCCGCATGTCATTGGCTCCATTGATGGGACACATGTGGCTTTGGTACCACCACAGGCCCAGGAGCAGGCCTACAGGAACCGCAAGCACTACCACTCGGTCAATGCACTGGTGGTGTGTCTTGCAGACATGACCATCACACACGTGTGTGCCCGTTTCCCTGGTTCAGCACACGATGCCTTTGTGATGAGGAGTAGTCGCATCCCCAGGTTGATGGCACAGATGCAGAACCAGCGTGCCTGGCTTGTCGGTGTGTACTGACTTTGTGCCATTGTGTGTGATCTGATCTGTAGTATTCCGCCCACTTTTCCAAGTCAGCTGATGTGCACTTGTCTGTCCGTAGGTGACTCGGGATACCCCAACATGCCGTGGTTGCTGACACCCCTCAGGAACCCTGTGACACCTGCCCAGATGCGCTACAATGAGGCACATGGTCGGACCAGGAGAGTGATTGAGCGGACCTTTGGTCTCCTGAAGAGCCGCTTCCGCTGCCTGGACAAGACCGGAGGGTCCCTCCCATATGCCCCTGCGAAAGTGTGCAAGATTATCATCGTCTGCTGCATGCTCCACAACCTGGCAGTGCGGAAGGAGTTGCCTCTCATCCAGGATGACGATGACCAACATCCGCCACCTGTGGAGGATCCTGGCCTGGACCACGATGCCAGTGACGATGATGATGATGATGATGGTGATGGTGATGTCTGCACACAGCTCATCACCAACTTCTTTAGCTGAATGTGAGTATCCTGAGGTGTCATGTGAATGATGTGAGTTGGCATGATGTGTGGGTGGTGCTCTGGTGCTGTTGGAGTGTGTCCATGGGCTACTTGACAGGATGTGTGTTGCGATGTGTGGTGACAGGTGGTCTGTACTCCCCAACAGTGTTGACATGCTAACTTGGTTCTGGGTGGGTATCTTGTAACATGTATTGTGCATGAGTTTTGCTGATCTGTCCTGTACTGCATTGCTTTTGACTGTGTGTCATTTCTGTCCTTCACAGGGTACTTTCAGATTCGTTTGGTCAACTGTGTCCACCGACGACGTGATTGCACATCCAGGCTGGTAGCTGTTGTGTCCCTACAGGTGATGTGCGCCACACCCATGGACTTCCTTCCGTCTACAGTTGTTGACTGTGTGCCCGCTACCAGGTGGGGTTACCTTGCATCTGTAGTGGTTACGGCATGTTGCTACTGTGTAATAAACCTGTGCTTCACTTAGTGATGTGCATTGTCTGTGGTCACACATTTGACTGCCATTTGCTTACTGCACCTGTGGGCTACTTGACTACAACTGGGAATGGGTGTGGTGTCTGTGCATTGCACCGTCTTCCCTGGCAACATCAGTGTAGGCAATGAGTCAGATGGCCTAGGTGTGTATGTGTTGTGTAGCCCTGGTGGTGTGTCTCCCTCATATGTGTCACGTTGCCTGTACTCACATGCCTGTGTTGTCCTTGCTGTTGCAGTTCGCATACACAGTGTAATTTTGCAGTTCATCATCCCCATAACAGCACCCACGTTGGAATCACGACAGAGGCAAGTATGGTGTATTAGTGTGTTTATTGTGATACATCTGTGATAATAGTGCATAGGATGGATTGTGCTGTACATGAATCTTGCAATCCCAAGTTCCTAGGTGAATTGAAAGTCCAGGTAGACAGGATCCCCAGTATCGGGGCCACAGTTGTCTGACACATTGTTCCAACTTGTACTCCCCATGCAATGTGTGGGAGTAGTGTTGCCATCAACAGGGTGAACAGTCTGTGCACAAAGGCGAAAATCCAGAACAGGTTCAGGCTTCCTGGGAGTTGCGCTTGGCCATCAGCCTCTCACTTTCCCCTCCTCGGACGACCCCTCTTCTTGGGGGGGCCCTCAAGTGCAGGCTGCTGCGGTGCAGGGGACTCTCCGCCAGAGTCCTCCTCCCTCCCTGTGGCAGTTGCAGTTTGTAAGGTACCAGATGTTGTTGGCACACAGGGAGGTGTGGACTGGTTGCTGTTCATCTGGCGGAGGCATTGTAAAATGTCCCTGTGCACCGCCGTCATCTCATGTAGTACATCCCACTTGGACTCCACGCGGGACATGTGGGAGTCCACACGTGACATGTGTGACTCCAGGTGGGACATGTGGGAGTCCAAGCGGGCATGATGGGCAGCCTGCTGCTGTTTGATGTCTCTGAGGAGCCCCACTACCTGGCTGAGCTCTCCGGTGCTGGACTGGTACGCATCAGCTATGCGTACCAGTTGTGGGTCTTCATGCACACCAGCAACGTCTGCAAGCAGCGACCTCTGTCTCCCACCCCTCCCACCACCCCTGCTGACATGTGCAGTGTGTGCAGTTGCACGCACAGATAACCCTGGTCCACCTTGGGGGGGTGGTTGTGGTGGTGTCCATGGCCCCAGGTTGGTCCAGGGTCACTGCGCTGGTGTTGTTCCTTATTCTGTCCATGTCAGCAGGGATGGTATTCGTGGTGACAGTCGTTGGAGGGGTGGGTGCAGAGGGTGCAGCTGGTGGACCTGCTGGTGCTGCAGCTGGTGGTCCTGCTGGTGCAGCAAGTTGACTTGCACCGGATGTGCCAGGTTGTTCATCGTCCGAGGAGGACAGAGGCTGTACGACGCCAGTGAGCTCGGCATCCTCTTGAGCCTGGGACTGGGACTCCTCAGCGTCTGCTGCTGTGTCCCTATCATCACCTGTTTTTGGGAGACACAAACAATGTATTTCATGTTTCTGCAGGCATCAGTGGTTGACACACCTGACAGTTGTGACTGTGCCTCGGGGTGCGGGCCTGTACATTGTATTGTCCTAAGTCGTCAAAGTCAGGGGTTGATATTGGTGTGGCACATAGTCCTGCATTATTTGGGCATTTCTATGTATTCTCTGGGGTGTGAACATGGTCTGCATTGATTGTGTTTGGTTGACAGCCAGACCTCCTTCCCACCCACCCACCCACCCAGTCAGTTATCCCACCATGGAACGTGCTTGCATTGCAGGGAGTGGAAGTTGTCTCTCAGGATGTCAGTCAGTGGTGTCCTGCTGTTTGTTGGTGCACAGTTGCCAGCAGGGCCTTGTGCTCCCCACAGCAGTAGCCAGTGTCAGCCATCTTGTGAGTCCTTCTCCACTCCCTGTGATGTGAGCATGGTTCAGGGTGGTGTTGATGGGACAGTTGTGGGGGTGAGCTATGTCTGTGACTACGACTCCCATCATGCTATTGCCTCCACCCCCTTCCCAGCATGCCCATGCTTCCTTCCTTTTGACTCTGCTTCCCTGTGGGGTGGGCTGGCTGTGCTGACAGGATGGCTGGGAGTGTTGTCCTGGCAGTTGTTTGGCTAAGAGTCCCAAGAGTGTCCCTGTGCTTCACACAACATAACCCAGGGTGGTGGTGCTTTGTGGGATCTTGTGTTAGGATGGAGGGCATTGCATTCTACCAGGTGGGTCCTGTGGAGTTTGTGTTGGGGGGTGAGGGGAGGTGCTGGTGACTATAGTCAGTGCTGCAAGTCCCCCTTCCCACCCAGCCAGCCAGCCAGATATCCCACCATGGAACGTGCTTGCATTGCAGGGAGTGAAAGTTGTCTTTCAAGATGTCAGTCAGTGGTGTCCTGCTGTTTGTTGGTGCACAGTTGCCAGCAGGGCCTTGTGCTCCCCACAGCAGTAGCCAGTGTCAGCCATCTTGTGAGTCCTTCTCCACTCCCTGTGATGTGAGCATGGTTCAGGGTGGTGTTGATGGGACAGTTGTGGGGGTGAGCTATGTCTGTGACTACGACTCCCATCATGCTATTGCCTCCACCCCCTTCCCAGCATGCCCATGCTTCCTTCCTTTGACTCTGCTTCCCTGTGGGGTGGGCTGGCTGTGCTGACAGGATGGCTGGGAGTGTTGTCCTGGCAGTTGTTTGGCTAAGAGTCCCAAGAGTGTCCCTGTGCTTCACACAACATAACCCAGGGTGGTGGTGCTTTGTGGGATCTTGTGTTAGGATGGAGGGCATTGCATTCTACCAGGTGGGTACTGTGGAGTTTGTGTTGGGGGGGTATGAGGGGAGGTGCTGGTGACTATAGTCAGTGCTGCAAGTCCCCCTTCCCACCCAGCCAGCCCGCCAGATATCCCACCATGGAACGTGCTTGCATTGCAGGGAGTGAAAGTTGTCTTTCAAGATGTCAGTCAGTGGTGTCCTGCTGTTTGTTGGTGCACAGTTGCCAGCAGGGCCTTGTGCTCCCCACAGCAGTAGCCAGTGTCAGCCATCTTGTGAGTCCTTCTCCACTCCCTGTGATGTGAGCATGGTTCAGGGTGGTGTTGATGGGCCAGTTGTGAGGCTGAGCAATGTCTGTGCCTACGACTCCCATCATGCTATTGCCTCCACCCCCTTCCCAGCATGCCCATGCTTCCTTCCTTTTGACTCTGCTTCCCTGTGGGGTGGGCTGGCTGTGCTGACAGGATGGCTGGGAGTGTTGTCCTGGCAGTTGTTTGGCTAAGAGTCCCAAGAGTGTCCCTGTGCTTCACACAACATAACCCAGGGTGGTGGTGCTTTGTGGGATCTTGTGTTAGGATGGAGGGCATTGCATTCTACCAGGTGGGTACTGTGGAGTTTGTGTTGGGGGGGGTGAGGGGAGGTGCTGGTGACTATAGTCAGTGCTGCAAGTCCCCCTTCCCACCCAGCCAGCCAGCCAGATATCCCACCATGGAACGTGCTTGCATTGCAGGGAGTGAAAGTTGTCTTTCAAGATGTCAGTCAGTGGTGTCCTGCTGTTTGTTGGTGCACAGTTGCCAGCAGGGCCTTGTGCTCCCCACAGCAGTAGCCAGTGTCAGCCATCTTGTGAGTCCTTCTCCACTCCCTGTGATGTGGGCATGGTTCAGGGTGGTGTTGATGGGACAGTTGTGAGGCTGAGCAATGTCTGTGCCTACGACTCCCATCATGCTATTGCCTCCACCCCCTTCCCAGCATGCCCATGCTTCCTTCCTTTTGACTCTGCTTCCCTGTGGGGTGGGCTGGCTGTGCTGACAGGATGGCTGGGAGTGTTGTCCTGGCAGTTGTTTGGCTAAGAGTCCCAAGAGTGTCCCTGTGCTTCACACAACATAACCCAGGGTGGTGGTGCTTTGTGGGATCTTGTGTTAGGATGGAGGGCATTGCATTCTACCAGGTGGGTACTGTGGAGTTTGTGTTGGGGGGGGTGAGGGGAGGTGCTGGTGACTATAGTCAGTGCTGCAAGTCCCCCTTCCCACCCAGCCAGCCAGCCAGATATCCCACCATGGAACGTGCTTGCATTGCAGGGAGTGAAAGTTGTCTTTCAAGATGTCAGTCAGTGGTGTCCTGCTGTTTGTTGGTGCACAGTTGCCAGCAGGGCCTTGTGCTCCCCACAGCAGTAGCCAGTGTCAGCCATCTTGTGAGTCCTTCTCCACTCCCTGTGATGTGGGCATGGTTCAGGGTGGTGTTGATGGGACAGTTGTGGGGGGGCAATATGTGTGACTGCGACTCCCATGATGCTATTGGCTACACTGACTTGGCCAGCATACACAGAATTCCTTCCTTTGAGTGGTCTTCACTGTGTGTTGGTGTTGTTGTGGTGGCTACATGTGTGGATGTGTTTGTTAGTTCTATTTGTGCCACTGCCTAGCTGTAGTTGTGGTTGTGTTTGTACATGTGTTGGCACAGTTGGATGTGACTTTTTTGATGGCATGTGTTGTGTTTCTCTGACTGACATACACATTTTGGGATGATTCTGTTCTGGTTGCTGTGTGATTGCTATGAGTGCATGGTTTGACTCTCCCCTTGACAGTGATGTGTGTGTGTTTTGTGGCAGTATATTGTGTACATTTGTTGTGTACTCACCAGGCTCTGGGATGTCCTCTAGTCCATATATGCTCACTGGCGGTAGGATGGCCCGCACCTTCTCCTCCCAGGGCCTGAGGTATATTGGCTTGGCAGGAGGGCCACTGCCGGTGTGTTGGCTGTTGATGTAGTCTTGCTTCAGCAGTTTCCGTACCCTCCTGCGCACGTCATACCACCTGTTCTGGATGTCGGTCTTTGTGCGCCGACATGGTGATTGGGCGTTCACCCTGTTGATGATCCTCTCCCACATCTTGGTTTTCTGCGACATGGGGGTCTTTTGGACCAATGTGCCAAACAGCTGTGGCTCTACCCTGAGGATCTCGTCTACCAGGACTTCCAATTCACAATCTAGGAACTTGTGATTCTTCTTGGGGGGCATGGTGATGGGTGGTGATGGTGGGTGATGTGTGTGTTGGTGTGCAGGTGAGGGTGTGTGGGTGTGTGTTGTGCTGGGTGTATGTGAGGTAGGTATTTGTTGGTGTGCTGCTGGTGTGTGGCTTGTGTGAGGGATGAGCTGTGGGTGTGTGGTTGCTTTCTCTTGGGTGCTGGCAGTGGAATGGCATTTGCAAAGGCTCATGGTAGTGATTTGTGTCCTTTATATAGGTGGAGTTGTGGGTGTGTCTTTGTTCTCTGTCCCCACCCCCCAGTATTTATTGGCTTGGTAATTGCTTGTTTGGCCTTTTTTGGTTGATTTTTCCTTTGTGCTGTTTGTGTATGTTGGAAACGTTCTTGTGACCGAGTCGGACCCTGCATTGGTCTCGTACGGTGTTTTCCGTTTCGTTCACGCTGTGTTTGTGCAGTTTTGTATGCTGCGTACGCGTCGGTCGCGGTGTATTGTGTTGCTTCGGCTCGGTTTTGTATGCGTGTCGGTCGTACGGCTTGTCCTCCGTCCGACTCGGTCGTGTTTTTCGCGCCTTGCATCGTACTTTGCGGTTTGGAGTTGGCGGGTACGATTCGGTCGGATTTGTTCCGGGTGCGTGTCGGTCGGTTGGATTCGCGTGTTTTTCCGGCCGGATTGCTATTTTCCGAGCGGCTCGGTCGGTCGGCTTGGGTTTCCTAACGTGTCGGTCGGATTTATCGCGGCTTGCATCGTACTTGGCGTGTCGGGCGCCACTGGTACGTGTCGGTCGGTAATTTTTCCGGCTCCGAGTCGGTCGGTGCTTTTTCCGGCCCGAATCGGAATCGACCCCTTAGTTGTGGTGTTCCCCAGGGCTCTGCCCTGAGCCCACTGTTTTTTAATGTCTACGTATCACCGCTGGCCACGGTGGCAGAATCTTGTGGGGTCAGAGTGATCTCATACGCTGATGACACACAATTAGTGTTTTCATTTAAAGATCACTCTGACACCAGTTTTTCGAACTTCAGACGCTGCCTCAGCAACATCTCTACCTGGATGTCACTTAACACTCTCAGGCTTAACTCAGATAAAACCGAGGTGTTATTTTTTAATCAAAAAAATCCCCCTCTACCCCTACTTTGGTGGCCACCTGAATTGAACCCCCCCCAGTACCGGTGGTTTCTGCCAGGAATCTGGGATTCCTATTTGATAATGAGTTATCTTGCAAGGCTCAAATAAATAAGGTTACATCTGCATGTTTCGGTAAACTTCGTATGATCCGGAAAATTCTCCCTTTTCTTCCTTTGGATGCTCGCCGAACCATTATTCACGCCCTTATAACATCACACCTGGATTACGCAAACAGCCTGTATGCCGGAGCACCAGCCCATTTGGTCAAACGTCTGCATATTGTGCAGAATGCGGCGGCAAGAATGATCTGTAATATCCCATATCGTCACTCAATCTCTCCTCACTTAAAAAAGTTACACTGGCTGCCTGTGACTAGCCACATTCAGTTTAAATCTCTGGTCCTGGCATATAGAGCAATGCAGGGTCAGGGGCCGACCTATCTTAGAGCCAGACTGAAGCATGCTCAGTCCAACCGATCTCTCATATCAAATCATCTTTTCCTCTTACGTACTCCCCTATTTCGCCGTTCTAGAATGGGTGGCAGAGCATTCGCAGTTATCACTGCTCGATCCTGGAATAACTTGTCCCTCCGTATGACAGAATCGGAATGCTTATTTCGACGCAATTTAAAAACCTGGCTGTTTACCAACCCCTAGTTGCACAGAGACACTCACTACTGCTTACTGTTCGCAGCGCCGGGACACCCCCGTTGGGGGTAGTTGTGCGCTATATAAGTTTCTTAATAAATAAATAAAATAAATAAATTGCGTTAGTCTAGATTTATCAAGCCATGCAGCGCCATACAGAGTGGCCTTACGTGCCTTGATAAATCTCACTGAGGTTTTGTGTCACCCTTGCGCCCCCTTGTGTGGTGCAAGAGCAATGCAAAACCTTGATAAATCTGGCCCTAAATATTTTGACTATGTGATTTCCATCTCATTGTGACTCCTTTGGCTCTTATACAAAAAGATCAAATTGAATTGAACTGGAAAGGCCTTGATGGAAAAACTTCCATTATCAATGTATTTTATTAGACATTTAAGATAGATTTAAATGTTCAAACACACTTTATATGCCTGAAGGTCCCAATTCAGATGCAACGAGTGTATAAAAAAAGCCAAGGGGTCAGTGCAAGAGCAAAGGAATGAGTTGTGCTCTGTCAATGTCAGGAATACTCACTTCCTCAGGATGAGAGCTGATACAGCACCATCTTGATGCCCTAGATGCAATGGGAGGATGCTGCTACACAATTGCAGGACTTTGGCTCAGGCTCAGTTGCCAATGGAATGTCCACAGGTGCCTCAGTGCTTTTCTCACTCAATTGTCTCCTCCAACAACCCTCATTCATTTCCCATCAGTGCAGGGCATCTCTGAAGCAGGAGTTATGTCAGTGCAATTCAACTCCTCGTCCCCTCAGGAGCCTGGACAGCTTGGGCAAAGAGATGTGGCAGCTGGTGTGCCCTGTGACATGTAAGACCTCAGTGATCTCATCATGAAGTCTAAAGAGGGCAGGAGCAAACTCAAAATGGAAAAGGGACTTCATTGACCTGAGAGCTCCAGTCCCGCCAGATGTGGAGGGTGCATTATGAGATGATGGGAGGAGATGTTGTGATGCTAGCACATCCCAGAGCGTGGCACTGATCCTTGCAGCCTTGAAGGACCCCTAGCATATCCAGAAATATCAAAAAGTATCAAAAAGAGAGTCACCTCTATTGAGGAGACCCTGCCAATCATAAATACACATTTATCAATGATTGGAAAAGAGATTCAGAGAACAGTGGTGTGGGTTTACCACTTCGGGTTCTCACTAACAGAGCTGCAGGCAAGAAGAGAAAACTTCCAGATTATGGGGGCCACAGTTCCCTTTGCAAAACCCCATCTACTGGGAATACCATGTCTCCCTAATAATGTGTCTGTCTCCATGTCAGTACTCAGGTAGGCGAGTGAAGAGATACCTATGTGATGGTACGAAAAGCATACAGACTAACAAGGGAACTACTGTGGAAAGAGGATTGGCGGAGACAATCAATACTACAGAAGGGAAATGGGAAACTGATACTGGGTGATGAGAGGACTACTACAGAAGGTCTACTATGCTGAGACATCAACGGCTCCAACAAATTAAAAAACAGTTCCTTTCAATGTGAAGGGATCACTGTAGGCTAAAGGTATTGAATGAGAGACTAGGCAACATAGCTCTTTTCAGGCTGAACAAACAGTGGGCCTGATTTAGAGTTTGGCGGACCTGTTACTCTGTCACAAACACAACGGATATCCCATCTGCTGTCTTACAAGTGGCATTGGACATAATGCAATTGCAATACAACAGAAGGGATATACGGAGTAACCCATCCATCAATCTCTAAATCAGACCCATAGAGGCCGACTCCGATCTCAGCCGGTAGGGCTCCGAATCGGATTCGGCATTACCGGATCCGATTCGGAGCCCTGTTTCCCGACCGAGTCGGACGTGCGTCCGGGCGAGCGAGTACGATGCGAGCGCACGCGAAATCGCTGACCGACTCGTTCGCGGGACCCAACCGCTCCGACTGACTCGCTCGGACTCGACTCGCACCGCGCAATGGAGACGTTCCCCGGCCGGGTAAGTACGATGCGCGGCTCGAGTAGTCCGACCGACTCGCGCCGTCCGGCTCGAAAGAGCAGTCAGAGCCGTACTTTGGGGGTCCGTGTCGGACCCCCCTGTACGCCTAGCTGCGCGAGTCGCACACAGGGGGGACCCATGGGTCCCCCCTACCTGTGCATGTACGCCGCAACCCGCTTCACCGCGAACCCGCTGTAGGGGGCGCCCTTGTTCGCCTCGCACCCATTGAGTCAATGGGAGCCCGCGTACGCGTTGTACGACCGGCTCCCATTGACTTCAATGGGAGTCCGACCGAATCGAGTCTGATAGCATGCGAACGCATCGTACTCGTCCGGTCGGACTGCTAGGGTCCGATTTGGTCGGAAATCTCACCGGGTCCGGCTCGGTCGGAGAGATTTCCGTCCCGAATCGGAATCGGCCCCATAGTCTTTTTAGGCCATGCTGTGGAGTAAAATGAGCAGGCCATCACAAATGCTGTGCAAACTCGATTGGTGAGAAGGCCATGCTCTTTGTTTATCAGGCACTGCAATTAAAACCAACATCATTTGGCAGGGTTGGATTTTTAAAAACTTTTGCCATTGTATGCCTCATAGCCAGATTGATTAAGTTAAAAATTAGAAATGCGAATTCCTCAAAGGGATATTTCTGTATCTCATATTTGCCTTAGATTTGTTTACTAACATATTGAGATCATAACACTTTGGAAACAAATTTCTCTTACCACTAATTAATGAATTTAGCAACCTATTTCATGATGTATTATTAGAAGCTTTTAGGACTACAGATGACAAGTGCATGATCATTAGTGTTACAAAGCTTTTATTGAACAAGTTGTCAAACTTTTAATAACTGTCTAAACATTTTTATGGATCACTTCATAAAATATAAATAATTGTTGCATTCTTTTTGAAGATTGTTGGATTGTTTATGAAGACGCTGTTTGCATTTTTATTTTTGTTGTTTAATAGTTTTGACAAAACAAGTAAGTTACTGATAGTAAAAAATAGGAGCTAAAGAAAATTCCAAATGTGTCTTTCACATGTCCATTTCACATATTTAGGGGCCGATTAAGATGCGGTAGGATACGGCTCTGACCATCGGTCGGAGTCATTCCTACCGCATCGTAATCAGCTGGTCAGATTCCTTTCCAACCGACCCATTAGGATGGTGTCAATCGGAAAGGAATCCTACCGGTCATTACGACTGGGTTACGAAGGGCTCGGAGACCCCGTCCGCCAGTCAGAATGACATCCGTAATCCCAAGGGCGTCTCTTCCCGCCCAAGGGATTACAATGTCGGATTCCTACAGCCTTTCTGTGCCGGCCATTCCGACACAGAAAGGCTGTAGGAAGTCAACTTTCTGGGCCCCCAGCAGGGCCCCCATGGGTGCACAGCCTCTGGTTGGAGGCCGAGGGGACACCTATGGTGCCCCGCTGTTGATCCCTGCCCCTTGAGGTGCCTGCCCCAGGGTGCAGGGATGAACAGCACCTCGCCGTTTTACAATGAGAGCATACATTCCGGTCGGAATGCATGCTCCCATTGTAAAGAATAGGAGTGCAACCGAACAGTGTTCGTCGCATCCTAATAGGTCGGTCAGGACTGCCGACAGGAGCCTGATCGGTCCCAGTACCGAAATGATGTCGGGCGGACTTAAGTCCACCCGACATCGTAATTAGGCCCTAAATGTTCTCACCACCATTTTACTGCACTAAGTGACAAGGGATACATGTGAAAATTGTCAACATGACTCTAGACCTTGTCACCTCATCTACACATCTACACTGGCTTCAAATGATGCCTGCCTTCAAGCAACTAACACAGCACATGCAGAAACTAACACCAGCATATTTCCTGCAGCCAAGGGTCCTGAGCTGGCACCTACATGTACGTACACAGCACACCCATCAAGTGGCACTCTACCCAAATTGACTTGCACCTTCACTGACATCAACATTACAAATGTCCCCAATGGTACCTGGTCTGCAAACCCTCTATGCTCTCATCATCAACTACACTGCCCTTGCACCCACTGGAACAAAATTACACTGGCTCAGAGGGGTGCTCAATGTTTATATTGTCTGAAACATTGCTACAAAAACATTACAAGAACATCGTGATACAGAATATTGCTGGTAAGAATTTAGGGTCTCATTCACAAAGGTAAACTCACACTTTTGAGTAAATTTACATTTGTTTTCTATTCACATAGGTATTTTACGAGTAGTATCTATCTTTTACGACTGCGGACATAAAAAGATAGAACAGTACTATCTTTTTATGTGTGGAGACTCTGCAGTCATAAAGATGCTACTCGTAAAATACCTCTGTGAATAGCCAACAAACGTAAAGTTACACAAAAGTGTAAGTTTACCTTTCTAAATCGGGCCTTACATTTTTTAATATTGTTTTGTTGAATATGCTCTTATATAATATTGATTTTGTACTATTATGTAGTGTTTTATAATTTTGGTTGCTTTAATTCATTATTACAATCATTTTAGTAGTTTGTAGTTTTTTAGTAGTTTTTTTTTGCTTTGATAATAGGTTTAGTGCTTTTTTTTAGTTTATTTTTATTTTTTTATTACTGCCAGGGTGTTGGGTTTGTGGGGTAGCAGGGTGGGAAAATATTTAAATGTATATTATAATCTTTTAAAACTTGTTTACAATTTGTAAAATTGAATTGGTAAATTAAATTAAGTATGCAAATTATTTAATTGTTAATTTATTTAATTTATAGGAATAAAATGCATTATTTAATTTTTCAATTCATTAATTATATTATTAGTTACGTTATATGTTTATATAATAAATTATTTTAATTGCTAATTATGTATACGTTTTAGTTCTAGGATCATGATAGTAATGATTTAAATTAATTAATTGATGACATTTTTTTTTTTGCTTTGTTATTTTTATACATTTTCAATTGTTTTGAAAAAAATTGTTATGATATATTTGGGTTGGAAGTATTTTAATTGTATGCTTTTACTTTGGTAATAACGGGTCAATTGGTAATTAAACATTTTTTTAGATCAATTGTTTAGCTTATTTTTTAAGTAATTTAGTACATTTTTTGGTTGTTCATAGATCTGTTTTTAACACAAAAAAATTATTTCTAATGATTTAAAAAAATATTTTGATAATTATGTTTAATGTTGAGAATGTTTAAATATATTTTATAATAATTTGTAGATATTGTTTCAACACTTTCCCTACTGTTGCTTAGGTTGGAGTGGAAATAGTAAATCTAACCCATCCAAAATTCAGCATGTTCCCTACTGTTGCTTAGATTGGATTCTGGACAGTAAATCTTACCATCCAAAGTCCTATACTTTTACCAATGTTGCGTAGGCTGAAGTTGGAATTGTACATCTGACCCCTCCAAAGTCCAACACTTTCTATACTGTTGCTTAGGTTGTAGTGGGAATAGTAAATCAGGCCTCTCAGAAGTACAGTGATTCCCTTTTAAAAGTTAGGTTGGAATGGGAATAGTACATTTCATCTGTTTTAAGTGAAATCATTTACCTACTGTTTTTTTAGGATGAAGAGGAAGTGTTACATTTTATTTTCCAAAATTTTAATTCGTTTTTGAATTATTTGTGGTGAAATTGGAATGTTAATTTTGTTATTTATGTTTTTGATTTATTTTTTGTTTTTAATGGCATTTATTTGTTTGATATGTATTTTCAAGTTTTTATGCTTGGCACTTTGGATGTAGAATTTAAAATATGTTTTGCTTTTTTGTTGGACATGTATTTATTTTTAGTTTTTACATTAGCATTTTTTGAATTTTGCTTATGTTTTTATTTTAATTATTGTTTTTAATATTTTTTTGTGATTTCGCTTTACAGTACATGTTTATTTTATTGCAGTGTTTATTTAGTGGGTTAGCTGAGTAATATTAATTTTAATTATGTGTTCGTAAAATGTAATTAAAATTATTTTATTTGATTTTTACATTTTTATATCAAGGTTTTATTTTTAAAGTACATTATATATATTTTCTGTTTTTAAAATTGCTCTTAGGTATTAGTTTACATTTTTCTGAAAAACATAGTCTCATATTATCTATTACATATGTATGTCTTTATTTAAATGTATTTTTAAGTTTATATATTTAAAAAAGTATTACTTTTATTTTTAAATGTTTTACTGTAGAAATACATATAAATATATATATATAAACTTTTATTTTTTTTAAATTATATTTTTATATGCTTCGAATTGTATTAACTTACCTATATAATCTCGATATTTTGTTGAGGATATTTTTGTAGTTTACATTAAGGGCCTAATTACGATGTCAGTCGGAAAGGCTCCAATTAGCATTCGGTTTGACCGAACAAGTGTCGGAAGCCAAGTTTCCGGCCAACTCGGAAACATTTCCGACCGACCGATTATGATACAAGGTAGTCGGTCGGTCATTCCGAATTGGTTCTGACCGGCATTCGGAGAGTCCGAGTGGGTCGGACTCGAATCATAGAGCTCTATGGGCCGTGTTTCTGACCGACCGATTATGATGTCGGATTCCGACAGCCGTTCCGACTCGGTCAGTCCGACACGAATCAGCTGTCGGAAACCGACTTTGGGGGCCCGTAGCAGGCCCCGCTTCACCTGGAGGCCTCCGGTTGGGGCCCGTGGGGGTACCCATGGGTCTCCTCTTTCCAACCATGCACAGTGTGGTAGGTATCATGGGGTGCCCACCACAGGGTGCAATGTTTTCCAGAACCACCCCTTTTTTCAATGGGAGACTGTGTTGTTGGTTGGAACACAGGCTCCCATTGAAGTCAATGGGAGTCCAACCGAACGGTGTTCGGAAACATCACAATCGGTCGGTCGGACTCCCCGAACCTGAGTCGGTCGGAAACCATTCCGACAAGGAGTCTGTCAGGATGCTTTCCGACCGACATCGTAATGAGGCCCTAAGTATATAAATTCAACTTTTAGTACCATGATACTTTTTCTGCAATATTTGCATATCACACTATTGTTGACATCGATATTGTCATAGAAGACCCAGAGGATAAAATTGTATTAATCTACAGGCGCACAGATTGCAGCAGTGACAGTAGCTTGCTTCCTTTAGGGTGGATCATTAAGAGACTTGCATTGTCAGGTATAACCTCTGTATGCCCAACACTGGTAATATCCATGCAAGACTAGTGCAATGCCCTGAAGCATTCAGTTCATACCGTGGCTGCCTGCTTGATCTTCAAAGCTCAGCAGTTCGAAAAAGCTTCCTGAGTTTCCAATTGGAGCCAAGGTGTTTTTTGAGACCCTCAGTATTGTTCCCCTAGCTATATAGTGCCAAACTGCCCATTTCATTTTTCACAAGATGCATCACTATACTCTCATAAATTTTTTTACAGTCCTCCAGCACTGCCGTTCTCTTAGTACCCCAATTTAAGATACATTGCAATGGGGGACAGATCCTTTTCTTTGATTGTGCCTTCTCTTTGAAATCCCCTACCTGTGTCCTTGAGACTCACTCCTAACTACCTCAAGGTCTGCAACCTCCATGAACACTTGTTATTTTAGCCAGTTGTTTTCATTTCCCCTTCTCTCTGTTGTCCTCATTCTCTTGCTAATAACCTAGTAAATAAGAGGTGTATGTTACAGTAAAAAAAAACACTATAGTACAATTTGCATCCACACAGGGTTGGACACAAACTGCATCTGTTCTAACCAGGGAAGTCAATGTGCCATCTACACTGACTACTGCTCTGGCATCACATAGATAACAGTACATACCACACTGGATGAATGACTGCAACGCACAAGGAGGTTCTTGTATGAGAACAGTATGGCACACTCTCTATGTCATAAAGACTTAAGGATGTTGAAATAATGGCACTGGGATACACAGACACTGGAAGATAGAGATACAGGGAAAGGGACACTTGGAAACATGAACAAATGAAGACACAGATGCTGTATCAAAATTCACTCTTAGGACTCACCACCTGGGGGTCATTAGCTAATAAGCAGCAATCAGAATGATCAGTGTTCATACTGCTCAGAGATTTCAGATCACTGGGTGTTGCACTACATTTTCAGCAGAGTGCTATCAACTCTGTCAGACAAGGGGTACACCCAAAGAGTGTTTCAACCCATTATGAATGGTGGCTACTACCCACTGAGCTCATGCTATGGTGAAGCAGAAAATCGGTAGAAGTATCATTTTTTTGCAGGGTGCAGCTGCTCTTCCTGTAAACTCAATGAATGAAACCTTATGGCTCCACATAGACAATCCATACAGTTTTCCATGAATTGGAAACTTTTCTTCTCCGAGTACTCTATGGATGTTAGAGTGTGTTTGTGTTGGGGGAATGGGATGCCCTTTGCAGATACTCTGTGAATGGGAAAACCCAGTGAATGTGTCCCCATATGATGGTTCATTATTTTATGATATGTAATGATATTCCTCACCTTTCCAACCTTTGGATCCATCTGTCAGCTTCTGGTTTGCTCTTCTCATGACTGAATTTTACAGATAACCCACACAGGTATGACTACAAGAGGATCCCCTTTGTTCAATAGTAACCAGATGTATGTATGGAGGTACTGATATTTATATAGCGTGAACCACACTGGTTAAAGAAATTGAGAATTTACACATTTGAATTTCAGAATAACATTAAAATGAGGCCCCTAGTATGTAATATTCCTATATGGAGAAACCATCTTTTCAAGAATATGCTTTCTGCACTTCAATCTTTTATGTAAATTAATTATATATATGCAGTCAGAAGGGCAATTCCATGTGCCTCAACATTTGATGATTTTTCTCAAATTATAGTCTACATACACCTGTTTGACATCTCATTCTGTCCATATCATTTCTATTATGAAAGGAATTTCTGCTCCTACACCATTCTTAATGAATCCAGATAAACCTTCTTTGGCTTGTCTAAATGGAAAGATGCGGACCACTAACATAATACCAATGCACACAACATCAAAACACAAAAATATCAGAAAATAAATATTGTTAACAAAAACATTCCTTTCTATATTTAACTAGTAAAACCACAAATATCTAGAACACAAATATCGTTGTTAAAAATATAAATTTTACTTATATCAAAAAACAAATATTAGAAACAAAAATATTGATACCTTTAATTAAACATATATGTTTAATTAAAGGTATCAATATTTTTGTTTCTAATATTTGTTTTTTTGATATAAGTAATAATTTATATTTTTAACAACGATATTTGTGTTCTAGATATTTGTGGTTTTACTAGTTAAGTATAGAAAGGGAATGTTTTTGTTAATAATATTTATTTTCTGATATGCCTCACACAATATCACCGACAATAATATAGGCAAAATAGTTAAATCATTAAAAAACATTCAAAAACTACTTTTTACATTAAACAAATATTTACAATGAACATGAAACAATATATACACGTTTGAATAAAGAAAATCATATTACATGACCAAAATATTGAGAATCCACCCCAATAAAATATACTGAATACATAACAATAGAAGCAAAAAAATATTTACATAAACTACAAATATTTATACAACAATCTAAATATATATATATTTAGATTGCTGTATAAATGTATGTGTGCCTATATATATATATATATCAAACGCAAACACACTCCTTCTGGACTGCATGGGACCCATGGAGAGTGGCGCGCACACCGGCGGAGCACACCGGCTGTATCAATCCTTACGTAAATCTCACTGTGCCGCGCGCTCTCAGAAAAGGAGGGCTCTGTGATCGTAGTGTCCACTGCTGTGTTTATTCACAACGCGTTTCGCTTTCCCTGAAAGCTTGATCACGTGAACCGTGCAACCAATGAGGGCAACAATTATAGAGAGTCAATGGCAATGAAAATAAAGAAAGGGGGACATGCCTGTGATTGGCGGCAGCCATCTTGGAATGGTTAAAGACTAAGTAAAGCAAACATTAACTGACCAATACATTCCTGTTGTAATAAACACATAGATTGTAGATATATCATTCAGTCAATTGTAAAATACAGATTACAAAACGATGTACAGTCAGTAGTGACAGAGATCAAAATTGGACATGCTAATGGTTAGCGACAAAATTGTAAATACACAACTATGTAAAACATACATATGTAGTCCAATAAAGTTACATGGTTGTAAGTGAAATAGGCTACTCAGCACCCGGTCTTCTAAAATACAGAACGGCTGTGCCTATAATCATCTAATCAAAATAATAATTAATACATCTCTCTATCAACTGAACATTTATGTGTAAAACCGTGTCTGTAAGACATACTACTGATAAGGTGTCAAATGTTAAAACTGTACGGTGTATGCGTTTACATGAAGATGTCCCAAGGTCACTAGATACCACCGCCAGAGAGCTGTTGCCTAAGCTAGACCAGTGCCAAATATGAGATAACATGAAGACGACATAAAGGCACGGAAACAGAGAAAACTTACCCGTGATTACAATGATTATGACAGTGGAAGAATACTGACCTTCAGCCATAAATATGATCATCTCTATAAGCAAGGATCAATTGAAGGCGAGGATGACAATACTATTAAAGTAACATCAAGAGTTGAGATCGCCACAACAAGCGAGAGTGAGTCTGACATATCTGTAAATAGTGCTATACCAGAGGAGCGCAACACCCGTCAACTGACTTTTTTCGACGAGTATCGGACATAAAGAAGGGGCCGACTGACTACGAGAGAAACACCAACGCCAAAGACAAGAGGCCAGAAGGGACGGGGACGAGGCAGAGGAAGAGGACACGTAGAAACCGGCGAGCAAGAATCCGGCAACGGTATCAGTTGATAGAGAGATGTATTAATTATTATTTTGATTAGATGATTATAGGCACAGCCGTTCTGTATTTTAGAAGACTGGGTGCTGAGTAGCCTATTTCACTTACAACCATGTAACTTTATTGGACTACATATGTATGTTTTACATAGTTGTGTATTTACAATTTTGTCGCTAACCATTAGCATGTCTAATTTTGATCTCTGTCACTACTGACTGTGTACATCGTTTTGTAATCTGTATTTTACAATTGACTGAATGATATATCTACAATCTATGTGTTTATTACAACAGGAATGTATTGGTCAGTTAATGTTTGCTTTACTTAGTCTTTAACCATTCCAAGATGGCTGCCGCCAATCACAGGCATGTCCCCCTTTCTTTATTTTCATTGCCATTGACTCTCTATAATTGTTGCCCTCATTGGTTGCACGGTTCACGTGATCAAGCTTTCAGGGAAAGCGAAACGCGTTGTGAATAAACACAGCAGTGGACACTACGATCACAGAGTCCTCCTTTTCTGAGAGCGCGCGGAACAGTGAGATTTACGTAAGGATATATATATATATATATATATATTCATACATATATATATGTGTGTGTATATATATATATATTTATATATATATATATATATATATATATATATATATATATATATTCTCAACAAAGCAGTCCAAGAACGAAGGGCGCACTTTTCACAGCTGGTGCGCGTGGCGGGGCCGGACTTGCCCCGAAAAACAATTAGTCACCAAGCAAGTAACACGCTGCACTCTCTCAGATATTATAAAGATTTATTGAAGCCAGTTACACTCCTTCTCCACCTACGCGTTTCGACCAGCAGGTCTTGGTCACGGTGTCTAGCGTTAGTCCCTCCACGCTTTCCACTATTTATACCAAAAACCCAGTAAACAATTTATGATGCATGCTGGGAATGGTAGTTCACTTAAAAAAAAAAAAAAAAAAAAAAAATTATAGCATCTATATGCATGCCAACATTAAAATGTTAAATCATTATGTGATATCTGACAATTGCATTGATCTTATAAAATAATTAAGAAGATTATACCAAATTATACAAACATATAAAGCAGTATCGGTTTTCTGAAGGGATACATATGACATGGATTCACATTAGTATGATCATAAATATGATCAAATGGAATTAGTCTTAGTGACTAAAACACGCTTTCGCGCTAACGTTACACAATTGGCTCAGTGTCCACAATTAGAACATTATAACTAATTATGCATGTCTGCACTATGTATCCTTCACGATCTTTCTTTGTTTATAGGCTCAGTGCCCCAATAACTGCAAGACATTTCATATATTGTATTGGTCAAAGGTCTAAAAGTCTTTTACAGATTTGATGTTTTGGTTGCTTTTTATGATATTTCGTTTTAAGTAATGTTTCTCTTCTTGTGATTCCAGTACAGATACCATGGTATCCTTACAGATGTATGTATAATTCTTCATCCCCGTTAAGTCCCATCGGGGATTTGGTCTTAAATCTTATTATTAGCCTAGATTCCAGGCGTCTTAGTTTTAGAGTTCTATTCCCACCTCTCTCATGGATGGGTACCGTTGCCAAACCACTATATGTCATGTCCTGCCATGTTTTTCTCTCATGCGTTGTCATATGTTTTGCCATGGCATATGTCAAGTCTCTGTTCTGTATGGCCCGTATGTGTTCTAGGATGCATTTATTTAAGGGGCATATCGTGCTACCAATGTAGCGTTTCCCACAATGGCATTCCAACATATACACCACATAAGTTGTTTTACATGTTATGGTATCGTTGATGTTGAAGGTTTTACCTTGTGGATCCTTGATTGTTTTTATACTTCTCCCAATTTTACAGGCCTTACATTGGCTGCATTTCTTAAATCCCCTTTGCATACCTTGTAACCACATACTTGACTGATTCATTTCAAAGTGGCTTCTGACCAATTTATCAGACAACGATGGTGCCTTTCTGTAGGTTATTTGCGGTTGATCACCCAACTCTTTGCCGATGTCTGGATCTTTACTTAGGATGTTCCAGTATTTTTTTAGGGATTTGCGAATTTTAAAACTCTCTTTACTGTATGTCATTATCATTCTTATAGGTTCATTTTGTTGCGTCTCCGTATTCACATCATTTTTGTTGATCAATGTTTCAGCCCTTGTAAGGCACCTAGCTTTCATTTCTCCCCGTTTAATATCATTATATCGATAACCTCTTTGTAAAAACCGTTTTTTTGTATCTTTGAATTTAAGATTCATCTCTTTTCTGTTTGAGCAGTTTCTCTTCATCCTGATAAATTCACCGTATGGTATATTTCTTTTTAATGTCTCTGGGTGGAAGCTCTTGCCGTGTAGCACACTATTGGTTGCCGTGCTTTTCCTGTAGACAGTTGTTTCTATTTGATCTGCTTTTACATATACTTTGGTATCCAAGAATACAATTTCACTTGAGCTGATATTATAGGTGAATTTCAGGCCAACATTATTGTTGTTCAATATGTTGAAGAACTCTACAAACTCATTCTCGGTTCCATTCCAAAGGAGGAAGAGGTCATCTATAAACGCAGCCATAATGCCACTTTGGCTACGTGATGGTCATTTTCTTCTCTCCAAGCTATGGTCTTCTCCCACCAGCCCATTACTAGGTTGGCGTAGCTTGGAGAGAAGGAAACTCCCATGGCAGTTCCGCAACATTGGGAGTACATGTTCTTATTAAAAGGAATACATTGTTCCTTAAACAAAGTTCTATCATTTCAATGACCATCTGGCAGTGTTGAAGTTGTTCTATGGGTTTTTGTTTCAAGAAATATTTGATCGCTTTTATGCCTATGTTATGATCAATAGACGTATAAAGAGACACTACGTCAATGGTTACCAGCATGTAATCCTTACACCATCCGGTGTTCATAAGCATTCTCAGGAAATCCCCAGTATCCTTGATGTATGATGTTAAGGTTGGGACCATTGGGGCCAGAAAGTAATCCACATATGTGGAGATGTTTTCATATAGGGACCCACAGCTTGAAATAATGGGTCTCCCTGGTGGCTTTGTTAGCGTTTTATGTACCTTCGGGAGGAAGTAGATGGTTGGTATTATCGGATCATTATTACTCAAATATTGTACCTCCTGATCGTTTAGTAAACCCTTCTCCTGCCAGTTCTTAAGCTTGGTATTTAGGTCTTTTACCATGTCATTTATAGGATTTCTCTTGAGCTTTTCATAGTTATTGATGTCATTTAGTTGTCGCATAGCTTCCATAGTGTAATCATCCTTATTTAAAATAACTATGTTCCCTCCCTTGTCGGCGGGTTTTATCTCTATTAGAGTATTATTCATAAGTGATTCCAACGCTGCGCGTTCCTGCTTACTGAGATTTTCTTTGTTATCTCCATGTTTAACATTGCTCATTTTTTCCAATTCCATGGTTACTAACTCATAAAAGGTATCTATCTTATTCCCAGGATGTAATGCTGGACAGAATTTAGATTTATTTTAAAATTTTGTGATCAGGTGTTTGTCCGTTCTTATACCCATCTCCTGTAGCAGTTGTGTGTCAGGGATGTTCTCCTCATTTATTTCATTTGCTAGGCTGTACGCTGTTCTTAAATTCGAGATTTCTCCAATTGTAAACTCTTGTGTTGGTTCTTCTATTGAATTGTCGCTCATTTCCACATTTGCTACACTTTGTCTCTCTTGTCTACTGAAGTACTTGGCCAACTTTAATTTCCGTACGTATTTGTAAAGATCTATTTTAGTTTCTACAATGTCAAAATGCTTTTCCGGACAGAATGTAAGTCCTTTATTTAAAAGGCTTTCTTCAGCTCTTGTTAAGACATGTTTGGAGAGATTGATGATTAAATATGGTTCCTTTGACTTCTCATCCTCTACGTCTTGGTCATCCGATTGCGAAGATGGTATCCTTTTGTTTTTTCCTGAGCTTCTTCTGGTTTTGCGTCGTTTGATTTTGTTGTTGACTGGCCTCTCCCCCTTCCTCTTCCTCGTTTCGTACCCCGTCCTCCTCCCCTTCCTCTTGGCATTTGTTGATCCAGATACACTAATTTCATTTCGTCTAAAAATAGTTCCCGCGAAGAAACACTGCCCAGATAAAAAAGATTACAATTGATAGAAGCCATTTAAATACATGTAACAACTCCTTTTAAACTGCATAGTCCTACTTTCAATCAGAATCGGGGACACGTATATTGACTGTGTATATCTGACTATTATTAAGTTTGTTCAGTGAGAACCATGGAGGAGAGAGCAGTGAAACGTGCCCAAAGGGCGGAATTAATGTTTCAAAAAGGCAATAAATCCTTAAGCCATGGAAGAGAGGATGCTACATTAACCGGTACAGGAGAAGCGACATTAAAACAAATGTATATCCAATTGGAGAGACTATTAAAAAGGAAATAACTAAGAGCTGGGAAATTCTCACGCTTGAAAAATACATAGAATGTGAAAGAGTACCCAGAGGCCTTCGGATTTTTACCCTACCTAACCACCCCGACACTAAACCAGAAATGCTGGAAGAATGGGGCAGAAATAATATGCAGTGTTCGCATAATATGATGCTCATAATAGTCAAATACGCCAAAATGGATGTGCAAGATTTGCACAAAAACATAGCCGAGCTTGAGGCTCGTATTTTGACTACTGAAAAAGAGGACGAATCGAAAAAATTAAGGAAGGAAATGGAACGCAACCTTGACAAACACGAAAGTGATGTTGAAGAACGCAAAGAACGTAAGTTCAGAAGGGATGAACATGACTATGATTGTGGTACAATATTAACATTTGCAAAAAGATTTGAGACATTAAAGCAACATTTGAGTGTTAATAAAAAGCTACCACAAGAATCCCCTAATACTACAGGAAGCGAGTCAGACACAGACTTCAGTGAAGGAGAGGGCCTAACACTACCAGGAAAACGTACCACTTTTTTAGACGAAATGAAATTAGTGTATCTGGATCAACAAATGCCAAGAGGAAGGGGAGGAGGACGGGGTACGAAACGAGGAAGAGGAAGGGGGAGAGGCCAGTCAACAACAAAATCAAACGACGCAAAACCAGAAGAAGCTCAGGAAAAAACAAAAGGATACCATCTTCGCAATCGGATGACCAAGACGTAGAGGATGAGAAGTCAAAGGAACCATATTTAATCATCAATCTCTCCAAACATGTCTTAACAAGAGCTGAAGAAAGCCTTTTAAATAAAGGACTTACATTCTGTCCGGAAAAGCATTTTGACATTGTAGAAACTAAAATAGATCTTTACAAATACGTACGGAAATTAAAGTTGGCCAAGTACTTCAGTAGACAAGAGAGACAAAGTGTAGCAAATGTGGAAATGAGCGACAATTCAATAGAAGAACCAACACAAGAGTTTACAATTGGAGAAATCTCGAATTTAAGAACAGCGTACAGCCTAGCAAATGAAATAAATGAGGAGAACATCCCTGACACACAACTGCTACAGGAGATGGGTATAAGAACGGACAAACACCTGATCACAAAATTTAAAAATAAATCTAAATTCTGTCCAGCATTACATCCTGGGAATAAGATAGATACCTTTTATGAGTTAGTAACCATGGAATTGGAAAAAATGAGCAATGTTAAACATGGAGATAACAAAGAAAATCTCAGTAAGCAGGAACGCGCAGCGTTGGAATCACTTATGAATAATACTCTAATAGAGATAAAACCCGCCGACAAGGGAGGGAACATAGTTATTTTAAATAAGGATGATTACACTATGGAAGCTATGCGACAACTAAATGACATCAATAACTATGAAAAGCTCAAGAGAAATCCTATAAATGACATGGTAAAAGACCTAAATACCAAGCTTAAGAACTGGCAGGAGAAGGGTTTACTAAACGATCAGGAGGTACAATATTTGAGTAATAATGATCCGATAATACCAACCATCTACTTCCTCCCGAAGGTACATAAAACGCTAACAAAGCCACCAGGGAGACCCATTATTTCAAGCTGTGGGTCCCTATATGAAAACATCTCCACATATGTGGATTACTTTCTGGCCCCAATGGTCCCAACCTTAACATCATACATCAAGGATACTGGGGATTTCCTGAGAATGCTTATGAACACCGGATGGTGTAAGGATTACATGCTGGTAACCATTGACGTAGTGTCTCTTTATACGTCTATTGATCATAACATAGGCATAAAAGCGATCAAATATTTCTTGAAACAAAAACCCATAGAACAACTTCAACACTGCCAGATGGTCATTGAAATGATAGAACTTTGTTTAAGGAACAATGTATTCCTTTTTAATAAGAACATGTACTCCCAATGTTGCGGAACTGCCATGGGAGTTTCCTTCTCTCCAAGCTACGCCAACCTAGTAATGGGCTGGTGGGAGAAGACCATAGCTTGGAGAGAAGAAAATGACCATCACGTAGCCAAAGTGGCATTATGGCTGCGTTTTATAGATGACCTCTTCCTCCTTTGGAATGGAACCGAGAATGAGTTTGTAGAGTTCTTCAACATATTGAACAACAATAATGTTGGCCTGAAATTCACCTATAATATCAGCTCAAGTGA
This sequence comes from Calotriton arnoldi, assembly GCA_963921515.1. Classification (NCBI taxonomy): domain Eukaryota; kingdom Metazoa; phylum Chordata; class Amphibia; order Caudata; family Salamandridae; genus Calotriton; species Calotriton arnoldi. The sequence goes on from CAWUFW010022889.1 coordinate 27,571, forward strand.
AATTGTATTCTTGGATACCAAAGTATATGTAAAAGCAGATCAAATAGAAACAACTGTCTACAGGAAAAGCACGGCAACCAATAGTGTGCTACACGGCAAGAGCTTCCACCCAGAGACATTAAAAAGAAATATACCATACGGTGAATTTATCAGGATGAAGAGAAACTGCTCAAACAGAAAAGAGATGAATCTTAAATTCAAAGATACAAAAAAACGGTTTTTACAAAGAGGTTATCGATATAATGATATTAAACGGGGAGAAATGAAAGCTAGGTGCCTTACAAGGGCTGAAACATTGATCAACAAAAATGATGTGAATACGGAGACGCAACAAAATGAACCTATAAGAATGATAATGACATACAGTAAAGAGAGTTTTAAAATTCGCAAATCCCTAAAAAAATACTGGAACATCCTAAGTAAAGATCCAGACATCGGCAAAGAGTTGGGTGATCAACCGCAAATAACCTACAGAAAGGCACCATCGTTGTCTGATAAATTGGTCAGAAGCCACTTTGAAATGAATCAGTCAAGTATGTGGTTACAAGGTATGCAAAGGGGATTTAAGAAATGCAGCCAATGTAAGGCCTGTAAAATTGGGAGAAGTATAAAAACAATCAAGGATCCACAAGGTAAAACCTTCAACATCAACGATACCATAACATGTAAAACAACTTATGTGGTGTATATGTTGGAATGCCATTGTGGGAAACGCTACATTGGTAGCACGATATGCCCCTTAAATAAACGCATCCTAGAACACATACGGGCCATACAGAACAGAGACTTGACATATGCCATGGCAAAACATATGACAACGCATGAGAGAAAAACATGGCAGGACATGACATATAGTGGTTTGGCAACGGTACCCATCCATGAGAGAGGTGGGAATAGAACTCTAAAACTAAGACGCCTGGAATCTAGGCTAATAATAAGATTTAAGACCAAATCCCCGATGGGACTTAACGGGGATGAAGAATTATACATACATCTGTAAGGATACCATGGTATCTGTACTGGAATCACAAGAAGAGAAACATTACTTAAAACGAAATATCATAAAAAGCAACCAAAACATCAAATCTGTAAAAGACTTTTAGACCTTTGACCAATACAATATATGAAATGTCTTGCAGTTATTGGGGCACTGAGCCTATAAACAAAGAAAGATCGTGAAGGATACATAGTGCAGACATGCATAATTAGTTATAATGTTCTAATTGTGGACACTGAGCCAATTGTGTAACGTTAGCGCGAAAGCGTGTTTTAGTCACTAAGACTAATTCCATTTGATCATATTTATGATCATACTAATGTGAATCCATGTCATATGTATCCCTTCAGAAAACCGATACTGCTTTATATGTTTGTATAATTTGGTATAATCTTCTTAATTATTTTATAAGATCAATGCAATTGTCAGATATCACATAATGATTTAACATTTTAATGTTGGCATGCATATAGATGCTATAATTTTTTTTTTTTTTTTTAAGTGAACTACCATTCCCAGCATGCATCATAAATTGTTTACTGGGTTTTTGGTATAAATAGTGGAAAGCGTGGAGGGACTAACGCTAGACACCGTGACCAAGACCTGCTGGTCGAAACGCGTAGGTGGAGAAGGAGTGTAACTGGCTTCAATAAATCTTTATAATATCTGAGAGAGTGCAGCGTGTTACTTGCTTGGTGACTAAATATATATATATATATATATATTCACTGAAAGAAAAGAACGGTTACAGGTGTGTTATAGTTAGGAAATAGAATTTAAAAAACCTTAGAAATTCACTTGAAAAAACAAAGGTTACGAGGACGTTATAGTTAAGTTCAGATTTTACACACACAAAACCATAGAAATTCTGCACTTATATTTATCTCAAGTAACTATAACGCGTGCCCTAAAGTAACTATAAATCGTGCCCCCGCTATGCACAGCTTTCCCATTAATAATTTCACTGCAAATGTTGCACTTTTATTATCAGTTGATGTCATTGATCAGTTATAGTTACCTTAGGGCACGAGTTATAGTTACTTGAGATAACTGTAACTGCTGAATTTCTATGGATTTGTGTGTGTAAAATTTAAGGCTAACCTTTTTTTTGCATGGGGAAACAGCGTTTTGGGACCCACTTTTACTTAGCTCCCACTTTCCGGATCACCGTGAAACTTTCCAGACAGCAGCTGAAGCGACTGGCAAACTAGTATTGAAACGTTTGTGAAGAGTCGTCAAATGACGCCAAAGTTATTAGCAAAACAAAAAAAGCTTTTCCTATGGAAGCTAGGTCATAACTATAGCTACCTACTGACAACTGCCAGTAGGTAATTTATTATTTACCTACACACACATATATATATATATATATATATATATATATATATATATATATATATATATATATATATTATATATATATATATATATATATATATATATACTTGAAGATGGAGGATCACAAGAAAACAACAGCCAGCCTGTAGCCAATCATTTTAACCTTGTGGATCATTTACTATCAGATTTGAAGATTTTCCCCGTGGAACATGTCTCAAAGGAAGAACTACTGGACTCCAGAGAAAACTTCTGGATGTACCGTTTAAAATCACTGCATCCAGATGGACTGAACATTACTGATAATACAACCTGATTACTGCATATCTCAAGAGCTCTCAGGACTGCATTGATTCCACATTCCAAATGGAATCTTCACTCATGATGCTTTTTGAAAATTCAGCTGTGTCATCTGTGCAGCCACTGAGCAAACCATCTTGTACTACCTGAGGAAGGCGGAAGCTGAAACGTTGTAGTTGAAATATATTTTTGTTCTTTGGTGAATCTATCTGTTTGAGTCACTTCTTTCTTGGATATATATATATATATATATACACACACACGCACACACACATCCCCTAACAGGAAAGTTGCAAAAAAGTGTAAAACATCTAAGAAGAACAATCATATAAGTATAAATAATAACAGTAGTTGCATAATTTTATATGTAAAGAGCAAACTTATGGACATTTTAAAATTATAATTATTTATATTACTATAATACTTTCAGACACATTGACAGAAAGAACAAGATGCATAACATCCCAAAAAGGAAAGCAATTACTAAGTTACATGGGCTACACCTGCAACCATGGAAGTGCATTGACGGAAAATGTGAATTGGAAATGTACCAAATATTATTCTAATGCATGCTATGAGAAGGCCATTCCAAAAGATGATGTTGTAATTAATGTAAGGGAACACAACCACCTCCCAAATGTGATAGGAATAGAAGTAACGGAGGGATTGCAGGGTACAAGAGAGGCAAGCACTAGCTTCCATGAGCCTACAACCAAAATCCTAAAAGATATACTCCTTAAAGTCCCTGAACACATTACAGCCAACTACCATGGTGCATGGTACACAGTGCACTGATGTGCAAGTGGCACTGCCATGCCAGTGGCTTATGCTACAGGCTCTTTATGAGTCGAAGCATGCCACCGCCATGGCACCGCCGACAGAACGCCAGCCTAGCGGTGTTCTCGTAATATGTTGGTCGGTTTGATGCTGGCTTGGTGGCATATTCCTGACTGCCGCAATGGCTGTCTGCCGATTGGACTGCCAAACTTGTAATCAGGGCCTAAGTGTAGAAAATGCTGCAAAGAGTCAATATGACTTTGAAATAAAAAAATGATACCACTAGCCTATGTCCCTGTCACTGAGGTAGCTAACCACTTTACTACAATTAATACAATTTAATAATAGAATGCCCTTTCTACCTACAAAATGAACTCAAACTAAGCGCCCTAATGGATTATTTTAAAAATACTTGGGTTAGCAGACTACATCACTTCGGACACAGACATCAACCCAAATTCCAAATACCATGGTGGAATGTCTATGACAGCACCTTGGCACAGGAATCCAAAACAAACAATGCAGTGGAAGGATGGCACAGGGCCTTCAAATCCACCCTTCATGGAAAAAATTGGGGTTTGCCCAAGTACTCCTACTGCATCTCGACAAAGGAAACACTCTGGGAAAGAACAGTGATGCAGAGGAACAAATACATGTACAAATCTGTAGGAAAAAATTAATTAATCCGTAGCAATGAGTCATCAATCTCTACAATTATTTTAATTATATCAAACCGATGCACACTCCAAAAAATGGTTGTTCAAGCATGCATTTATCTGTTTTATATCGCTGAACACACAAAAATACATACAAAACATATACATAAATGCAAACGATATACAAATCTCCAATCCTTCCTACCCTTTGTCTTTGCATGCGGATGCTACAAATAAGCAAAGAACGTCATTCAAAAACAGCAATCCGAGATACTATGAGGTAGTCCATTACACAATTGAGGGAATTAATCCACCCTCCACTTGTTACAAGAGAAGTGCAATCACAATCTTTAGGAATTAATCACAATCTGTCAGACTCCTCCATGATGAAAGGTCGACGCGTTTCGGCCCATTCATTTGGGCCTCATCAGGACAGGGGAGACAAGAAATGGCAATGCCTAGATCCTAACTGAGGGGAGCTCATTCACAAATTACTTGTGAGCCCAAATGTTCTTCAGTTGTACGTCACACAAGAGGGGGGGCGCTCTTCTAGAAGACTTCCGTATTGTCACTGGATAATTGTGACAGAATAATTAATTAGGTCCCTGCACATAACACGGAAAAAATCGGTTTCTGTATGGCGAATATCCTCTTTATTGAATTTGGGAAAACATATAAATTCTGAAAAACCGCTCGTCCTGTACCGTGTGCTAAAATTACAACAACACGGTCGGTGGCGGCGTCCCTCGCGTTCTCGGCGGCGTCCTCCAACTTGAAATGCCGATCGGACCGCCAAACTCATAATCAGGGCCTAAGTGTAGAATATGCTGCAAAGAGTCAATATGACTTTGAAAGAAAAAAATGATACCACTAGCCTATGTCCCTGTCACTGAGGTAGCTAATCACTTTACTAAAATTAATACAATTTAATAATAGAATGCCCTTTCTACCTACAAAATGAACACAAACTAAGCGCCCTAATGGATTATTTTAAAAATACTTGGGTTAGCAGACTACATCGCTTCGGACACAGGCATCAACCCAAATTCCAAATACCATGGTGGAATGTCTATGACAGCACCTTGGCACAGGAATCCAAAACAAACAATGCAGTGGAAGGATGGCACAGTGCCTTCCAATCCACACTAGGCAGAACCCAACCTACACTCTATAAATGTATAGAAAAATTCCAAAAAGAGCAAAGCTACCAACAGCAACGGATGGAGCTATCTACAATCCTAATTGCACCTAAATGTTGCAAACAAACTGAAATAATGTTCGGCATGCTACAATTTAAAGTCAAATCCTTCATAAACAACAAATGAGTAGATTACTTAGTAATAATAGCGAAAAGCATATTATAAAATAAGTACTAGTTTACAAAACTCCCCAAAAACTATGACATAATCTTAACTAACACAACACATCATTTTTATATGAATAATAACCATAATATTTTATTACATCAGTCAAAACATTAAATAAAACTCCAATCTTAAATATGATGGATATGCTAAATTAATATATAAATTATTGATATTAAAACCTAAACCCCAACTAAAAGCTTAACGAAACTCAGTCTCTTACGTGAAATAATTAAAACACATAAAATGCAGATTTCCAAGTAACAATCACATAATAGTTACACAAATAATAAAATATAACATTTCCTACCCAAAACAAATAAATTACATATGACTTACGGTTCTGTAGCTACAGATCATCCTCTGTATCTATGTAGTCAAAAAGTATAATCCACCAAAAATGGAAAAAATATGTTCCAAAATCCCCCCAAAAATGCAAACATAAAACCAATCCAATAGAGATCCCTGCAAGCCATCCAAATGATCAAGAAACCATAAAAACCCCGAAAAGGTGTTTAAAAAAACGCTCCTGGAAACCCCCCCAAAAAGTTCAAATGAACGGTTTATTATAAAATCTGACAAAATACCGGCTAATAGCTTTGACAGATGTCTTGGTAGAAGTTTTTGCCTTCCGGCTATTGGAGGACCTGGACGAATGGTCAGTAACACAGCACTTAATTCCAATCAATCAATCAGGATTCCATAAGGGCCAGTCAACAATAACTAACTTGATGGCCGAGAGTGCAATTTTTAAGAGTGAGATTTATATATTTGCTTTGTCGATCTAAAAGCAGCTTTTCAAACAGTTCCACGAGCCTTGCTATGGAAAACATTAGTAGCATGGGGAGAGCCTAAAGAATTACTTGATCTGATCATCCTCCTTTATACGAATACCTGGGTATAGGTCAAGCTGTGGGATGGAGCTAGTCTGACACATTGAATTAAAACTCTCAATTGCTTAAAGCAAGGGTTTGTGCTTGCACCATGTTTATTTAATCTCTTCAGAGCATATCTGAACCAGCATCTGGAAATTATTAATGTACACCCTCCCAAATTTGCTAAATGTCATCAAAAATATCTACAGTATGCAGATGATACCACATTACTCAGTTAGACCCTTTTGACGAAAAGATTTCAATTAAACATTCAATTAATAATAAAAAATTAGGGGAGAGGATGTAGCCTAATGGCTAGGGCATCGATCTCAAATCTGGGGAACCGGGTTCGAGTTTTGGCAATGACGCTCAACATCCTGTGATTCAGGCCAAATCACTTAATCTCCCTGTGCCTAACAAAAGTTAATGTGTCCTTGTGTAGAATAACTGGGGCCGTATTACAGATGACTGCTCCAGCGCTAATTGTTGCTGTTACAGAGGATCAGTCTGTAATGGAGTTGTGATGTTGGCGCAGACTTTGAACTCTGTGTTTCTGTGCGTTTGCGTCTGTGTGCATATTGTATTAGGGCACAGACGCAAACGCACATAAACACAGACATACTCGGGCGCACAGCGACAATTAGCGCTGGCGTAGTCATCTGTTATACGGCCCCTGGTGCTCATGTAAAGCACTCTGACACCTGACACCTTCGGGTCAAGTTCACGCTATATAAATGTACGGGGGAAAAAATGAAAAAAATCATCTTCAATTAAATATTAAGAAAACCAAAATAATTACAAAAGGGCTGTCTAAGGGTAGGTCTTGATCCCAGCATGGAAGTTGAAAGACTATTGAATTGGTTAGAAACTACAAACATGTAGGCACTTTATTTGATAATAATATTTCATTTAAAGGTAATTTTAATCTATTAAGAGCAAGAACATCTTCCTCCATTTTTGCTTTTAAATCACTGCAAGATAAATTAGGGTGCCCTACATATGAACATTTGGTGAAAATCATTGATCCTAGCCTATGGTCTAGTCATTTTCCGTGGAAGGACTCCAAATTACTGGACCTACTGAAAATCAAGGCTACTAAATCTGTGTTTATGATTCCTAGGAACATTGGCCATGCAGAAATTCTATTGGAGTTTGGTCTCAAACTTTAGTGCAATAGGCTGCCTTTCTAAAATGTTTACACTCCTTGTATTTATGTAAGCCTGGGGGTCAGTACAATGATGGTGAGACCGCCATGGGAAGGCCATTCCCCGCCCGCCACATTATGATGGCTGGCGATTCTATGGTGGTCGAAAACTCTGGCCGCCACACATCCGACGTGCTCCTTGAGCCTGCCGGAGGAGCATAGGGCCTCCCAATCCCTGCATTGGTGGCAGTGCCTACCAGGCACCACCGTAGGGATTAGGATGTCCCTCCCCACCAGCCTTTCCATAGCAGTTCACCTGCCATGAAAAGGCTGGCGGGGATGGACATTGGGGGCCCTTAGTGGGCCCCCTTCCCCCTCGCACATTTTTTTGGGTGTTGGGGGCACCTATGTTGCCCTCTACATATCCCTGAACCAAGTGACAGGCACCGCATGGTGCCTGTCACACAGTACGGGCATACATAAAACATCCCTGTTTGACATTGCGGGGGGCTGCAGCCAGCAACACCCGCCACAATGTAAAAGGTGGCCAATGCGCCTGCCACAGTGGCGGTCACATCATAATTTGGCCTGTGGGACCGCCGCCTTGTAGGCGGGCAGTCCAAAATATGATACGATGGCGGACGGACTGAAGTCCATCGGCATCGTAATGACCCCCTTTGTTCCTTAGCAAATATGTGCTGGCAAGAAATCAACAACTCTATGGGGCCAATTACGATGTCTTGTAAACAGGACCGACCGACCTCTGGTCGGTGGTCCCGACCACCTGATTTGGATGCGACTGAACACTGTTCGGTCGCATTTTGACATTTTGACATTTCCATATGGGAGCATGTGTTACAGCTGTAAACCGGCCATAGTACATGCTCCCATAGGGAAATGGGAGGTGGTGTTAATCCCTCCACCCCGGGGCAGGCACCTGCCATGGGGTGCAAGGATTAACATGGGGGCACCATACATGCCCCTTCGAACCCCAACCGGAGCGCGCGCACACAAAAGGACCCTGCTAGGGGCCCCCGAACATCCTTTCCGACAGCATTTCCATGTCGGAAAGGCCGGCAACCCTGCTGGAAAACATGCATCATAATCCCAATGGTGGAAAGACCGCCCTTTGGGATTACGGGCCAGTCTCCTTGAGCCCGTTGGAAACCAGCTGGAATAACTGGCCGGTTTCAATTCTGACCAACTGAGTCATAATCAGCTGGTCGGAACTGAAATCCTCCGCCATCGTAATAAGCCCCTATGTATGCTGATGCATGGAGGACCTACCTATCAGTGTGCTACCACACTTTCGATTTACAGATATCTAGGCAGCCAGAAAAGAATAGTCTGTTTTAAGCGCTTTTTTAATGGAGCAACAAAACATCTCTCATTTAATGTCGATTAGGATGCATTAGCAGCCAAAAATCATGCTTGGACAGTCATAAACTATGAGAAATTGGAAATTCAACCTTGTATGTCTCCCCCTTTCCATCATGTATGAGGGATGAATTTCTCAAGTTAAGATTTGGCAGGTACCCAATCAAGGACGGCGCTCCAAAATGGCTGCAACAATGGGCAACTAGCAGCTGCAGACTCTGTGAGTGTCCACAAGAAACTCTATTGTGTCTGCCCCTACTTGCTATATGCTCACCGAATTCTTCTAAAACCATTATTTTTAAATGTAGGAGTGAAAGCATGTAGCCAAGCACTTATGCTATGTGTATTGGGCACGTCAATGCCCCTCATTTGCCAGTTTGTTAAAATTCTGATTGAGGCACAAAGAAGTTTTACATGTTTATCTTAAATGTCTAGTGGTTTTATGTGATCTCCTTTTACTTGTTCTTATACAGTATGGATAAAAGGTGATAGCCGACGAAGCTAAAAGAGGACTATTTAATGTTAAGCACTTAAGGCTTCTTGCATTGATAGCTGAAAAGGATTCGCACATGCCCAATTGAGAGTTATCAAATGTTGAGTATGTTGGCATTGTTCTGAATGCATTGGTTATAAGTTAAGCACTTTAGCATCACCTTGAACATGATTAATCTTGAACTACAATATATGTAAAGTGACATATGATTATTTAATTTATTTTTCTTAATTGTAATGATTGTAATGATTTTAGTTGATTAGACAAGAATTTTAGCATTGTACAACATGAATTGGTTAAAGTTAAGCACTTCAGCATTACCTTGCACAGATCTTTGAATATAATTTGCATGACTAATCTTGAATTGCCATATTTGTACAGTAGCTTAAATACTTATTTTACTAATTTGTTTTAATTGTAATGATTTTAATTAATCAGACCATAAACTTGTTATGAACTATAAACCAAAGGAGATTTACTTTAAAATAAAAAACTGTAAATTCAAAAGCCCATAGGGCACGTTTGTGGAGAAAAGAACTGCGAAGTAAAACAGAAACCCCACCCTCAAAAAACATTGCATTCCCAAAAGAACATATACTTTACACTTAATCATCATAAAACAAGTAACATAACATGACATATTGATGCATTACTAAAACAGTGTATGAAAACTCAAATCAATGCACTAGTGAAAAACACTACAATTAATAGAACTAAATGGGGAAAAAACATTATAACTAACCTCTAGAACTCCCCCATATATCCCCCTGCCTTCTAAACCCTAAAAAAACTTTAAAAAGGGCTTACCTGCTTCGATGAACAACAGCGCCTTACCACGACCTGGATCCTGGAAAATAGACTAAAAATGACACAAATAGACTTCAAAATTAGAAGGTGCGATATAAAAAAAATGGCAGCTCAATGAAACTAAAAAAAGAAAATTTCCCCATAGAAATGAATAGGAAATAATTAAAAAATGTTGCCTAAAAGTATTACAAAAAGTAAAAAAATAATAAACATGTAAAACATGTTAAACATTTTGTAAATTAAAAAATAATAATATTAATAGTATAACAAATATACAATTATTTAATATATACTGAAAAAAAGCATGTTAAAATATGTTAAAAATATGCTATGCAATAAGAAATGTTAAAGAATGTTAAACAATAGAAAAAATCCTGGAAAATGTACAACATGCAATACTGTTCAAATATGATTTACATTGTTTATTTAATAGTTTAGACATTTACTATTCCCACTCCAATCTAAACCAATTTAGGGAAGGTGTTGGGCACTAAAGGGGTGACATTTACTATTCCCACTCCAATCTAAACCAATTTGGAGAAGGTGTTAAATGTTAAAGTGGTGACATTTACTATTCCCATTCCAATCTAAAGTAATTTGGAGAAGGTGTTGGACACTGAAGGGATGACATTTACTATTCCCACACCGATCTAAAACAATTTGGTGAAGATGTTGAATGTTACAGTGGTGACATTTACTCTTCCCATTCAAATCTAAAGCAATTTGAAGACAGTGTTGGACACTAAAGGGGTAACACTTAATATTCCCACTCCATTCTATACAAATCTGGTGAAGGTGTTAGACACTAAAGGGGTAGCATTAGCTATTTCCACTCCAATCTAAACCATTTTAGGGAAAGTGTTGGACACTAAAGGACTGCCATTTACTATTAATACTCCAATCTAAACCAATTTGGAGAAGGTGTTGGACACTAAAGGGGTGACATTTACTATTCCCACTCTGATCTATACTAATTTGGGGAAGGTGTTGTGCACTAGAGGGGTGAAATTTACTATTCTCACTCTGATCTAAACCAATTTGGGGAAGGTATTGGACCCTAAAGGGGTGACATTTACGATTCGCACTCCAATCTAAACAAATTTAGGGAAGGTGTTGGATACTAAAGGGGTGACATTTACTATTCCCAGTCCAATCTAAACCAATTGAGGCTAGTGCTGGACACTATGGGCCTCATTACGATGGCGATGGGACTGCCACCATGAGGACATCGGTGGCGGTCCCACCGCCATCGGACCCTGCAGGCCCACCCACCGCATTATGATGTCAGGCGGATGGAGGGTGGGCGGAGAGACCTACCGTCATGCATCCGACAGGCTCCTTGAGCCCCTCGGACCGTTGGAGGGACTGCAATCCCTACAAAAGTGGCGGTGCCTGATCAGGCACCGCCCTAGGGATTACAATGTCCCTTTCCTCCTGCCGTTTCATGGCGGTTAACCCGCCATGAAAAGACAGGCGGAAAGTGACTTGGGGACCCGTAGCTGGCCCCCCTTCCCCCTGGGCCCTCAGATTTGGGCTCTCGGGACTACCTATGGTGCCTCCCTACATATCACTGCACCATGTGGCAGGCACCATATGGTGCCTGCCACATAGTGCAAGGATATGTCAGATGTGTATGTTTTGTACTGCAGAGTGTGCTGCAGCCCACAGCACACGCCGCATTACAAAGTATACACATTGCGACCTTGAAGGCGGTCACATTGTAATGCGGACAGCGGGACCACCGACTACTAGTCGGATGGTCCTGCTTCCGCCACGGTGCAGGTCGACGTAAGTCCGACCGGCATCGTAATGAGGCCCTGAACGTTTTATATACACAATCAATACTGAATACTCACACATCATTTAAGATATAATAATAAAATGAAATTACTTAAAAAACACAATAACACAGACTAAAAACTGATGTATTTATAATTAAGCACCAACATCCAAAAATAATGTTCATTTCTATTAATAAATAATAGATTTTGTTATGAATATTTACTAACATTCATAAGCATTGAAACATAAAATAAACAAAAATTCATAAAAGTTAATACAAAATTGGAAACTATTTTTCAAATTAAATAATAAAAAAATTCACATTAATATTAATAAATCTTAGAAAGCATACTCCTAACAACAGAACTTATTCCAATAATAAACATATTAAAAATCTCATTACTAAGGGGCTCATTAGTATGGCGAGCGGACTTTGTCCGCCCGCCAGAGCCTCGGGAACCAGGACCGCCCGCACTGCATGCGGCGGTCCCGCACCTACAATTAGGATGCGCCCGCCACACTGGCGGGTGAATCCCGCATTTGTAACATTGCAGCTGGCGGTGCTGAAAGCACCGCCCGCCGCAATGCCACAAAAGCAAGTTCTGCATTTCAGTGCACAACGTGACAGGCACCGCGCGGTGCCTGCCACGTTGTACATTGAAATGCAGGGGGGTACCATAGGTACCCCCCATGTGCACCCCCCACCCCCCAGAATACCTGGGGGCCCACTACGGGCCCCCAATGGTGAGAACCGCATGCCTTTCCATGCCGGCGTTGCCGCCACGGAAAGGCTAAACCCCGCATGCATCATAATATGGATGGTGGTGTCTACCAGACACCTCTGTCAAAAGGAAAAACCCCTTGGGTTTATTTATAACATCCAAATTCTCACACATAAACTGACATCCATCCAACATCCACATCAACAATCTCAAATGGAAACCAAAAAAGTATGTCTCTATAAAAATATATCAAATTTATTGTCATTAGTATTTATCTTCAATAGATTAAAAAGTTTTTATCAATGAGAGGAAATAATTGTCAAATATCCATATATAATTTAAAACATTTTAGACATAAACATTGGTTAAAAACATCTCTTAAAAAAACCACAATATTGGAAATTGTCAAAGAGGCACAAAAATATATATATATCTATAAGGGAGTAGAAAATAATCAACCCAAGTCCTCAACTTAGAGTTTGATAACACTGGTTTTAAACTTTCAGAATTTTACTTCCTCATAATTCAAACCAGGTGATGGCTTGGATACACTCTTAAAGCAAAGCTGGTATCTTGGGTACACTCTTAAAACAAAGCGACGCGTTTCGGTGGCATAAGCTGATCAACCACCTTCTTCAGGCTTGTGACTATCATTTAGCGATCTCCCAACAATCTATAAAAACATCATACATAAATTGTTATTACAATATACTCCTTTTCCACACCCAAAATGACATTGTACATACTACTACAATTGAACCAATGTAAAAAATCTTTTCAATAAAATTCAATACATATTACAAAACATACTAAAAAACTTTATGGATACATTCATCTTATAATTTTGGTCCAATTTGAGTAACACAAATATAAAAAAGACATCCATCTTCCATCCACATACATACATTCATATATCATACAGGGTTTCTTACCCACCCGAACAGTGAAGCTGCAATTTATATGGGGGTCCGTCACCTCCTCACCAAGTGGCTATTAGCTCCGCATAGGCCATAAAATGGCAATCACAGTAGAGGCAACGACATCTGCTCTACACATAAACCTTGATAAACAACAAACAAAGGGTCATAAAGCATATCCCCTATTTTGAAACTTCACAACTATGGAAGAGTTTTAAACAAAACTTCTACCTTTAAAATTGGCCTTTTCATCAATGGCCCTCACAATTTTTTATTTGAAGCCCAATGTAGGGTATAATCTTCTGTTCAAGCCCTGAATGTTTCACGATGCTATAAGAGAAAAAGAGCAAAAAACTTTTCCTAAATAATATGGCCCGTATCTCAATATTGTGAGTCTGGAATATAAGGTACAATCACCCCAACACCGTCACACATCGTACCTCTATAATAACTAGATCCAATGTGGTCACTGCTGCGCTATCTCATGAAGTACCTGTGCATAAAGATAAGCACAATATTAACGGAACGCCCAGTTTGTCTACTAAGGGGTAAGAACTACAGATACATCTCTCGTATATTTTGGTACTTGTGTACGGTCCTTTGGACTGGAGAGATTTTGGGCTAGTTTTGGTGTCCTGTCCCCTTGGGGAGTGGGACCCCTCTCGTATATTTTGGTCTACCAGACACCGCCACCATATTAACAGCTTTTCCGCCTTTGAGGCAATCGGGCGGATTGCCTACCGGCGGAAAACCGGCGGACGGTCTTTCCGTCCGCCGGGGTCCCCCCGCCATAGTAATATGGCGGGGGGAATCGGCATGCGGGCGGGCACAAATGTCGGGCGGATCGCCACCGCCATTCGGGCGGTGGCGATCCGCCCGACATCCTAATGGGCCCCTAAATCTTTAGAGTATTTTATTAATAAATAAACCTATGTATACATCAAAATATACAAATTTATACATCATAAATAATACATATTTTTTCTATTGTCATAATTTAACTGGAAAACATTTAAAAAACGTTTAAAATAAATATAATTTATTTTTATTTTTCCAAAAATGTATTACAATGACAATATAATTTTCAACAATTAAAGAAATCATTAAAAATATTTTACAAATATGAAACAACATTTAAAAATATGAAATATATTGTTAGTATAAAAATAAACGTATGAATATTGTGATATATTTGCAATTTACCAAATTTTCCAATAATTTAAATATTATTTTAATATTTATAATAACAATTTTTTTTTTTACATATAATATAATTTATCCTCCAACTTTTGCCCCTGCATTAAGGACGCTACTCCAACAGTTGGTAGGTAATCCAAACCCATTTATTGCAAGAAACAGACATCCTGCTCTGATTGTTTAAAGTCCTCTTGCCTTACGCGTTTCTGAGCTTCACGCTCCTTCGTCAAAGGCAATTTGCATGCACACCATCTTCAGGCTTCCACATTTTCCAGCGCTTGTCATCAATTTATAGGCCTCCGGTGTGCCTTTCATAATGACTCCCATTACGGTGCATGCTGGGGCTTGTGGTTACTCATGCCTTTCTTTTCCCTCCAGTGGGTTGTGTGCATATACAAAATATTAAAAGGACCAATAAAACCCTCCAGTGGGTCTCAGAACAGGAGTTCCGTTTCGCAATGTCTAACCAACTGTGCCGACATTTGAACACAATCCAGTTTGAATCCGTCGGTCCCTCGTGAACTTCAAAGGGCGGTGCAATCCTTCACAGCTGGACCTGCCGTGTCAAAAATCCTCCAACTTTTGCCCCTGCATTAAGGACGCTACTCCAACAGTTGGTAGGTAATCCAAACCCATTTATTGAAAGAAACAGACATCCTGCTCTGATTGTTTAAAGTCCTCTTGCCGTACGCGTTTCTGAGCTTCACGCTCCTTCGTCAAAGGCAATTTGCATGCACACCATCTTCAGGCTTCCACATTTTCCAGCGCTTGCCATCAATTTATAGGCCTCCGGTGTGCCTTTCATAATGACTCCCATTACGGTGCATGCTGGGGCTTGTGGTTACTCATGCCTTTCTTTTCCCTCCAGTGGGTAGTGTGCATATACAAAATATTAAAAGGACCAATAAAACCCTCCAGTGGGTCTCAGAACAGGAGTTCCGTTTCGCAATGTCTAACCAACTGTGCCGACATTTGAACACAATCCAGTTTGAATCCGTCGGTCCCTCGTGAACTTCAAAGGGCGGTGCAATCCTTCACGGCTGGACCTGCCGTGTCAAAAATCCTCCAACTTTTGCCCCTGCATTAAGGACGCTACTCCAACAGTTGGTAGGTAATCCAAACCCATTTATTGAAAGAAACAGACATCCTGCTCTGATTGTTTAAAGTCCTCTTGCCTTACGCGTTTCTGAGCTTCACGCTCCTTCGTCAAAGGCAATTTGCATGCACACCATCTTCAGGCTTCCACATTTTCCAGCGCTTGCCATCAATTTATAGGCCTCCGGTGTGCCTTTCATAATGACTCCCATTACGGTGCATGCTGGGGCTTGTGGTTACTCATGCCTTTCTTTTCCCTCCAGTGGGTTGTGTGCATATACAAAATATTAAAAGGACCAATAAAACCCTCCAGTGGGTCTCAGAACAGGAGTTCCGTTTCGCAATGTCTAACCAACTGTGCCGACATTTGAACACAATCCAGTTTGAATCCATCGGTCCCTCGTGAACTTCAAAGGGAGGTGCAATCCTTCACGGCTGGACCTGCCGTGTCAAAAATCCTCCAACTTTTGCCCCTGCATTAAGGACGCTACTCCAACAGTTGGTAGGTAATCCAAACCCATTTATTGAAAGAAACAGACATCCTGCTCTGATTGTTTAAAGTCCTCTTGCCTTACGCGTTTCTGAGCTTCACGCTCCTTCGTCAAAGGCAATTTGCATGCACACCATCTTCAGGCTTCCACATTTTCCAGCGATTGTTATCAATTTATAGGCCTCCGGTGTGCCTTTCATAATGACTCCCATTACGGTGCATGCTGGGGCTTGTGGTTACTCATGCCTTTCTTTTCCCTCCAGTGGGTTGGGTGCATATACAAAATATTAAAAGGACCAATAAAACCCTCCAGTGGGTCTCAGAACAGGAGTTCCGTTTCGCAATGTCTAACCAACTGTGCCGACATTTGAACACAATCCAGTTTGAATCCGTCGGTCCCTCGTGAACTTCAAAGGGCAGTGCAATCCTTCACGGCTGGACCTGCCGTGTCAAAAATCCTCCAACTTTTGCCCCTGCATTAAGGACGCTACTTCAACAGTTGGTAGGTAATCCAAACCCATTTATTGAAAGAAACAGACATCCTCCTCTGATTGTTTAAAGTCCTCTTGCCTTACGCGTTTCTGAGCTTCACGCTCCTTCGTCAAAGGCAATTTGCATGCACACCATCTTCAGGCTTCCACATTTTCCAGCGCTTGCCATCAATTTATAGGCCTCCGGTGTGCCTTTCATAATGACTCCCATTACGGTGCATGCTGGGGCTTGTGGTTACTCATGCCTTTCTTTTCCCTCCAGTGGGTTGTGTGCATATACAAAATATTAAAAGGACCAATAAAACCCTCCAGTGGGTCTCAGAACAGGAGTTCCGTTTCGCAATGTCTAACCAACTGTGCCGACATTTGAACACAATCCAGTTTGAATCCGTCGGTCCCTCGTGAACTTCAAAGGGCGGTGCAATCCTTCACGGCTGGACCTGCCGTGTCAAAAATCCTCCAACTTTTGCCCCTGCATTAAGGACGCTACTCCAACAGTTGGTAGGTAATCCAAACCCATTTATTGAAAGAAACAGACATCCTGCTCTGATTGTTTAAAGTCCTCTTGCCTTACGCATTTCTGAGCTTCACGCTCCTTCGTCAAAGGCAATTTGCATGCACACCATCTTCAGGCTTCCACATTTTCCAGCGCTTGCCATCAATTTATAGGCCTCCGGTGTGCCTTTCATAATGACTCCCATTACGGTGCATGCTGGGGCTTGTGGTTACTCATGCCTTTCTTTTCCCTCCAGTGGGTTGTGTGCATATACAAAATATTAAAAGGACCAATAAAACCCTCCAGTGGGTCTCAGAACAGGAGTTCCATTTCGCAATGTCTAACCAACTGTGCCGACATTTGAACACAATCCAGTTTGAATCCGTCGGTCCCTCGTGAACTTCAAAGGGCAGTGCAATCCTTCACGGCTGGACCTGCCGTGTCAAAAATCCTCCAACTTTTGCCCCTGCATTAAGGACGCTACTTCAACAGTTGGTAGGTAATCCAAACCCATTTATTGAAAGAAACAGACATCCTGCTCTGATTGTTTAAAGTCCTCTTGCCTTACGCGTTTCTGAGCTTCACGCTCCTTCGTCAAAGGCAATTTGCATGCACACCATCTTCAGGCTTCCACATTTTCCAGCGCTTGCCATCAATTTATAGGCCTCCGGTGTGCCTTTCATAATGACTCCCATTACGGTGCATGCTGGGGCTTGTGGTTACTCATGCCTTTCTTTTCCCTCCAGTGGGCTGTGTGCATATACAAAATATTAAAAGAACCAATAACACCCTCCAGTGGGTCTCAGAACAGGAGTTCCGTTTCGCAATGTCTAACCAACTGTGCCGACATTTGAACACAATCCAGTTTGAATCCGTCGGTCCCTCGTGAACTTCAAAGGGCGGTGCAATCCTTCACGGCTGGACCTGCCGTGTCAAAATCCTCCAACTTTTGCCCCTGCATTAAGGACGCTACTCCAACAGTTGGTAGGTAATCCAAACCCATTTATTGAAAGAAACAGACATCCTGCTCTGATTGTTTAAAGTCCTCTTGCCTTACGCGTTTCTGAGCTTCACGCTCCTTCGTCAAAGGCAATTTGCATGCACACCATCTTCAGACTTCCACATTTTCCAGCGCTTGCCATCAATTTATAGGCCTCCGGTGTGCCTTTCATAATGACTCCCATTACGGTGCATGCTGGGGCTTGTGGTTACTCATGCCTTTCTTTTCCCTCCAGTGGGTTGTGTGCATATACAAAATATTAAAAGGACCAATAAAACCCTCCAGTGGGTCTCAGAACAGGAGTTCCGTTTCGCAATGTCTAACCAACTGTGCCGACATTTGAACACAATCCAGTTTGAATCCATCGGTCCCTCGTGAACTTCAAAGGGCGGTGCAATCCTTCACGGCTGGACCTGCCGTGTCAAAAATCCTCCAACTTTTGCCCCTGCATTAAGGACGCTACTTCAACAGTTGGTAGGTAATCCAAACCCATTTATTGAAAGAAACAGACATCCTGCTCTGATTGTTTAAAGTCCTCTTGCTTTACGCGTTTCTGAGCTTCACGCTCCTTCGTCAAAGGCAATTTGCATGCACACCATCTTCAGGCTTCCACATTTTCCAGCGCTTGCCATCAATTTATAGGCCTCCGGTGTGCCTTTCATAATGACTCCCATTATGGTGCATGCTGGGGCTTGTGGTTACTCATGCCTTTCTTTTCCCTCCAGTGGGTTGTGTGCATATACAAAATATTAAAAGGACCAATAAAACCCTCCAGTGGGTCTCAGAACAGGAGTTCCGTTTCGCAATGTCTAACCAACTGTGCCGACATTTGAACACAATACAGTTTGAATCCGTCGGTCCCTCGTGAACTTCAAAGGGCGGTGCAATCCTTCACGGCTGGACCTGCCGTGTCAAAAATCCTCCAACTTTTGCCCCTGCATTAAGGACGCTACTCCAACAGTTGGTAGGTAATCCAAACCCATTTATTGAAAGAAACAGACATCCTGCTCTGATTGTTTAAAGTCCTCTTGCCTTACGCGTTTCTGAGCTTCACGCTCCTTCGTCAAAGGCAATTTGCATGCACACCATCTTCAGGCTTCCACATTTTCCAGCGCTTGCCATCAATTTATAGGCCTCCGGTGTGCCTTTCATAATGACTCCCATTACGGTGCATGCTGGGGCTTGTGGTTACTCATGCCTTTCTTTTCCCTCCAGTGGGTTGTGTGCATATACAAAATATTAAAAGGACCAATAAAACCCTCCAGTGGGTCTCAGAACAGGAGTTCCGTTTCGCAATGTCTAACCAACTGTGCCGACATTTGAACACAATCCAGTTTGAATCCATCGGTCCCTCGTGAACTTCAAAGGGCGGTGCAATCCTTCACGGCTGGACCTGCCGTGTCAAAAATCCTCCAACTTTTGCCCCTGCATTAAGGACACTACTCCAACAGTTGGTAGGTAATCCAAACCCATTTATTGAAAGAAACAGACATCCTGCTCTGATTGTTTAAAGTCCTCTTGCCTTACGCGTTTCTGAGCTTCACGCTCCTTCGTCAAAGGCAATTTGCATGCACACCATCTTCAGGCTTCCACATTTTCCAGCGCTTGCCATCAATTTATAGGCCTCCGGTGTGCCTTTCATAATGACTCCCATTACGGTGCATGCTGGGGCTTGTGGTTACTCATGCCTTTCTTTTCCCTCCGGTGGGTTGTGTGCATATACAAAATATTAAAAGGACCAATAAAACCCTCCAGTGGGTCTCAGAACAGGAGTTCCGTTTCGCAATGTCTAACCAACTGTGCCGACATTTGAACACAATCCAGTTTGAATCCATCGGTCCCTCGTGAACTTCAAAGGGCAGTGCAATCCTTCACAACTGGACCTGCCGTGTCAAAAATCCTCCAACTTTTGCCCCTGCATTAAGGACGCTACTTCAACAGTTGGTAGGTAATCCAAACCCATTTATTGAAAGAAACAGACATCCTGCTCTGATTGTTTAAAGTCTTCTTGCCTTACGCGTTTCTGAGCTTCACGCTCCTTCGTCAAAGGCAATTTGCATGCACACCATCTTCAGGCTTCCACATTTTCCAGCGCTTGCCATCAATTTATAGGCCTCCGGTGTGCCTTTCATAATGACTCCCATTACGGTGCATGCTGGGGCTTGTGGTTACTCATGCCTTTCTTTTCCCTCCAGTGGGTTGTGTGCATATACAAAATATTAAAAGGACCAATAAAACCCTCCAGTGGGTCTCAGAACAGGAGTTCCATTTCGCAATGTCTAACCAACTGTGCCGACATTTGAACACAATCCAGTTTGAATCCGTCGGTCCCTCGTGAACTTCAAAGGGCAGTGCAATCCTTCACGGCTGGACCTGCCGTGTCAAAAATCCTCCAACTTTTGCCCCTGCATTAAGGACGCTACTCCAACAGTTGGTAGGTAATCCAAACCCATTTATTGAAAGAAACAGACATCCTGCTCTGATTGTTTAAAGTCCTCTTGCCTTACGCGTTTCTGAGCTTCACGCTCCTTCGTCAAAGGCAATTTGCATGCACACCATCTTCAGGCTTCCACATTTTCCAGCGCTTGCCATCAATTTATAGGCCTCCGGTGTGCCTTTCATAATGACTCCCATTACGGTGCATGCTGGGGCTTGTGGTTACTCATGCCTTTCTTTTCCCCCCAGTGGGTTGTGTGCATATACAGGTCCAGCCGTGAAGGATTGCACCGCCCTTTGAAGTTCACGAGGGACCGACGGATTCCAACTGGATTGTGTTCAAATGTCGGCACAGTTGGTTAGACATTGCGAAACGGAACTCCTGTTCTGAGACCCACTGGAGGGTTTTATTGGTCCTTTTAATATTTTGTATATGCACACATCCCACTGGAGGGAAAAGAAAGGCATGAGTAACCACAAGCCCCAGCATGCACCGTAATGGGAGTCATTATGAAAGGCACACCGGAGGCCTATAAATTGATGACAAGCGCTGGAAAATGTGGAAGCCTGAAGATGGTGTGCATGCAAATTGCCTTTGACGAAGGAGCGTGAAGCTCAGAAACGCGTAAGGCAAGAGGACTTTAAACAATCAGAGCAGGATGTCTGTTTCTTTCAATAAATGGGTTTGGATTACCTACCAACTGTTGGAGTAGCGTCCTTAATGCAGGGGCAAAAGTTGGAGGATAATATAATTTATATATGCGTTCCAAATACTTATAAACTATTATTTAGAAAACATATTATTGCAACAAATTGCACCCTACACCATCCACATCCAGAGTAACACACTCACACCAAATGTACACCACACACTTACTACAAACAAACCCTATGCTCAAATCAATGTACCAGCATACACTGCAAAACCACACAAACCACATATATACCCTTCTATCCCAGCTACCACACATTTCCACCATCACCTACAAACAGTACACAACTCTATCCTATACCACTAACCAATGCACTCATCACTAACACAACCAAAATCCATACCATACTTAACTACAACCTATCCAGACACACACTCCCCACTCGAATTACTCCTAACAGACCTCCTTTTATCATTAACAAACCCATACTCAGCCTTCCATCATTTGTCCAACCAACACCCTCCTCTTCTTTCTACCACAATAATACAACAACACAACACTTAAATACCACATCACCACACATTTTAACTCTTGCAGCAAACAGGTCTAAAACAAACAGTCTTAAATCTACTTCATCCCCTCCTACACACAACATAAACTCTACTCACAAACACATCACCGCCCCCTTTACCTTACAAATTCCACTCACAAACAATACTATACAAACATATCCATCTGATAAAACAAATACATCAGCACCTCTTTTTACTACTCCTCAATAAAAAAACATATCACACACATCAGCACAAAAAATCTCTCAAGCACAACACCTCATGATACTTACAGTCACACAATACAATCATACACCCACCTTTCAAACTACACAAATGAACAAACTACAATGCAAAGCTTTCTCTCTTCCACTACACCTAACACACATACAGCAACACAGCAACTCTCTTCTAACCGCCTCTTATCCATTGGACAATTTAGAAGCTTACTACATGACCCACATGCTGCACCACCACCACTGACTCATTCACCTTCAGCCCTAAACATACGCAAACAATATAAGCAACGTGCCACACATCACAACTTTGCTTCTCCATGTCTACTGCACACAAAAAGGTGACACCACAAAAACAACACAGCACACCAACTCACTCTCAAAGACCGTCCCCACCACCTAAGCACGCAGACCCATCAAAATGCCTTCTTAGCCTGCTGGACGAAGAACACATTACAGAACAGCTACACGATTGCTATCCTAATACAGATAATACCAGCACTAAAACACACCTGCTACTAACCCACACAATACTGATCACTCTTCTACAAAACAAAGTTTCACTGTCACCGAGGCACATTCTCTAAACTGTCTACTAATAAATGCTCGATCGCTCTCTGAAAACAAACATCACATCTATGACCTTCTCACTGATGCAAAACCAGACATACTATTCATAACTGAATCATGGTTGAGAGATGATATGGCTCCAGTCGTGCATGAAGCCATTCCACTAGGCTATCAAACGATCACCCAAAATTGTATAGGAAAAAAGGAGGTGGTCTAGCTGTAGTGTTCAGGCAAACATTACATATCTCTAAAGTTGACTACATCTCCATAAAGAATTGTGAGGCTCTTCTCACCAGATGCAATCCTACACCGTCTTCCTCCTGTAACTTCCTGCTCCTTTACAGACCTCCACCTAGCAAGGCAACATTCCGATACGCACTTTTAGACATAGTTTCAAACCTGATAACAATACACTCCAACCCATGCGTTCTGGGTGACCTCAACATTTGGCTCACTGATTGGTTGCCTGAAACGTAGAGGGAGGAGCTTCTGATACTTGAATGGCCGGCAGGACACACTCGGCCACGGATGGGGTGCAGACCGGACGTACTTGGATATCGGTCTTACTGTGCAGGACTTATTATACCTGCAAACCCTCCAGAGTGTTCAAGTCTAATACACTGGTCCGGACTGACCGTATGAACTCCTATATTCGGCTTCTTTGAAATTACAGGTTTACTTATGCAAGAATCATTTTAACTGCAAGCCTTTCAGATTGTTCCAGCATATTACACTGGACTTTGACTTTTGGACTGGCCACATGAATCTCTTAATCCGGCCCATTGACACTACAGGTGCTTGAACTCAGGATCTTTTGGTTCTTATAGACACAACGCGGAGTTCCTATATTGTGTGCCACTACTGAATCCTTAATGGGGCCGTTTGGAACTTCTGATTCTTACTCTTATTATCTTTGAGCCCTGACGAAGTTCCAATGGAACGAAACGCGTTGGCTGTGGTTGAATTTTAAATAAATTACAAAAATAAAGGACATATTTGGAAAAATTTGAAGCTTCCCTTGACTTTGTTTCTGGTGCACCGTCCTTATCTTCACGATTTTGTCTGATCCTCAGTGGAGTGAAAGTGCGGCAAGCTCAGGACGGGTGTGCACAGACAAAGGACTTACCTTTTTACTTTGAAATCGAGGTGCTGAACCATGGTCAGCCGCATTGATCTTTTGTATCAACATTTGGTTTGACAAAGCCAATATGACCCATCCAAAAACAATAATCACTGGCCTGGACGCACTGAACCTGCATCAGATTGTTCACAAACCCACACACATCGCTGGACATATCCTAGATGTAATTTTTGCTAATACCGAACTAGTTACCTTTCAAACTATAACTCCAGTCACATGGTCAGACCACCATTTGCTTGCTTTCTAACATAAAACAACACTAAGCAACTCACCTAAAACCACCTTACATGCATCCACCTATTGACCGTGGAACAAATTTGGAACACTTAGAAACACACCTAACATCCAGTAAAGATCTGGAAGCAATACATTCTGTTCAAAAACTATATGAGTGGCTACAGGAAGCTTTTGATATACTGATACCACTCAAAACCACACAACAGAACAAAAGAAAACAAGCACCTTGGAGAAATACAGAGATAAAAGACATAAAACTACAAATTGGAAAGCTGCAACGTGCCTGGCTCAAAACAAAAAACAAACAAGACAAACTTCACCTACAGAAAATTAACAGATTATACAAGTCAGCTATCAAAAAAGCAAAGAAAAAGTACTATTCAGACAGAATTCAAAATGCGAAATGTGCAAATAAAGAATTCTATAAAATACTTAATGAATTTCATAAATCAAATTGCCTGGAAGGAACTCATCCCATTACTCAAGATTTCACAGACAAACGGCCAATCATTACACGGACAAAGCAGACACATTGGACTCATACTTAAAACAGAGACAAAGCACCAGCACTAACCCTTTTGCAAAACAACAATCCAAGAATACTCTTACTCAGTCTCTTCATTCCTTCCAACACATTTCATACGATGAATTTATGGACCTGCTAAAGCAAGCAGGCCTGCCGGCAGCTATTCTGACCCGTGTCCACCGCAAACTTTCAAGACAATTCTTCTAACAACCTTTGCTGCCACTCCAGTAAGAAGAATCATCAACGATTCCTTAACTACCGGAATATTTCCAGAAGAACTAAAAAAGTCATACATACGCCCTTTACTGAAGAAAACAAACTTGGACCCGCTGAACCCTGACAACTACAGACCCATTACAAATGGACCTTTCCTGGGCACACTGATAGAAAGAGCAGCGTTCTCCCGGATGTTAGAATTAATTGAAGACAATGCCATACTTTCAGACTTGCAAACAGGATTCCGTCCGGGAAGAGGCATAGAATCTGCCCTCCTTGCCATCTGGGATGACCTGAAGAACACAGTTGACTGCAACGGGGTTGCTGTGCTACTCCTCTTGGACCTCTCGGCTGCCTTTGACACAGTTGACCATACACTCTGATACAAAGACTCTACGAAGCCGGCATAGAGGGGACTGCTTTAGACTGGATCGCGTCCTACCTTCAAAACAGAACTAATGTCATAAATACCCCACCTTTCTCATCCAAACCGTACTCCACAAAAGCTGGGGTCCCTCAAGGCTCTATCATCTCGCCCATGCTTTTCAACATCTACATGAAGTCATTACCGGTACTGATCAATCAATTTCACCTCACGTGCTATAACTATGCAGATGACACTCAAATACTCATTCAACTTGAATGCCCCAAAGACATTGGAAACTCGCCAATTTTCAGTTGTCTCAGAGCCGTGGATTAATGGATGTCTTGGAGCCATCTCAAATTGAATGCTTCCAAACCAGAAATACTCATGTGTGGTGATTGGAAACATTATGACCTGCTTGCCGCCTGGCCTTATGAACTGGGATCACCGCCTAAAGTATCGAAGGAAGTAAGAAACCTCGGAATGACCATGGACTCCAAGCTATTAATGAATGCCCAAGTGGACAAACTAGCAGAATCAAGCTTTGTTACTATAAAAACTCTGCGACAAATCTTCCCCCATTTGGGATTTCCACACAAGGTCCAAGCTACCATCTCCCTTGTTCTGTCCATACTCGTTTACTCCAATAGCCTCTACCACGGATCACCTTTAACGACTATGAAAAGACTACAATGGATTAAGAACTCGGCTGCCAGACTACTCCTGCATATCAAACCGCGAGACCACATCTCCCCTGCCTTGAAAGCCTTGCATTAGTTACCGGTTGCCAGAAGATCCACGTTCAAGCTGCTTTGTATCACCCACAAAGCAATACATGGAATGGGACCGCTCTTCATCAGGAATAAAATCACCAAACACATTCATCATAGGAACCTCTGCTCTAGAGTGGCACCTCGCCTCAAAATCCCCAAGATACAAGAAAAAAACCATGGGTGGCACATCCTTCTCTGTTCAAGCAGCCAAAATATGGAACTCTTTACCCCCAACATAAGATGCACCGACAACCACCTAATCTTCAGAAAACTACTCAAGAATTGTCTCTTCCCCACATAAGCACCATACGCAAACAGAATCTACAGCATATCCCTCTGTATATAAGCATTTATTTGTACTATAGATATGTACCTATATATGTGTATTGCTTTGTATAAACATGTAGAATAATCATGTTTTTAAAAAAAGAATAATACATTTTTAAGTACAACACTTGAAAACCAGAGTTTATCGAATGCATCTTTAATCTACTTATACTTCTTCCTTTATGCATCTATATAGCTTCCATGTACTTGGATCTATATATTTATTTCTCCCCCCCCCAAAAAAGCATATTCAATGCACTACCCTATTTCTCACCCTATACCTCTATCAATATCTTTAATCTACATATACTTACTTCCTTTATGCATCTATAAACTTTCCATGTACTTATGGATCTATATATTTATTACTTTCTTCTAATTCAGCATATCCAATGCACTACCCTATTTCACACCCTATACCTCTCTCAATATATCTTCTACCTCAACTCTCTGACTCATCTCAAACCTCTTTCTACTACTCTTTCCAATGCACTACCCTATTTCTCACCCTATACCTCTATCAATATATCCTCTACATCCACTCTCTCATTCATCTCAAACCCCATACCACTACTATGATCCCCAAAATAGCCCTTTCTAGATTCTCCCCTACTCTACCCCTCCATGCATCATCTGACGTCTCTTTTACTATACTGATCCCCAAAAACAAGCCTTTTAAACTCTTCCCTCTGACTCTTCCCCTCCACATCTCTTTTTACTCATCCCAAGCCTCCCACTACTGCTCTGACCTCCAAAAAAAAAAGAAAAGTCTAAATCCTTCACTCTTCTATCCCTCCACTATCCTTTTCAATAAAAATAACAGACTAACATGTCCACTTCTCAAATTTCATATTTCACTATACTAATTCACCAAGCGATATATATATATATACCAACCTTTGTCCCTCTTCTATCCCTCTGCTACCCTTCTCAATCCAAATAACTGACTAACATATCCACCACTCAAATTACTTTCATATTTCACTATACTAATTCAACACTAATCCTTTAATGGGTTCCGGAGTAGCGTGCTACTTGCCAAAACAGCGCTTCAACACCCCATCGGGGGTAACAAGCGCTATATAAATTCAATCCTTTTTCCCTCTTCTATCCCTCCGTTATCCTTCTCAATCCAAATAACTGATTAATATCAACCACTCAAATTACTTTCATATTTCACTGTACTAATTCACCACTAATCCTTATGGGTTCCGGAGTAGTGTGCTACTCGCCAAGAAAGTGCTTCAACACCCATTAGGGGTAACGAGCACTAAAGAAATGCAAACCTTTTTTCCCCTCTTCTATCCCTCCGCTATCCTTCTCAATCCAAATAACTGACTAATATCCACCACTCAAAATTGCTTTCATATTTCACTATACTAATTCACCACTAATCCTTTATGGGTTCCGGAGTGGTGCTACTCGCCGAAAAAAGCACTTCAACACCCCATCAGGGGTAACAAGCGCTATATAAATGCAAACCTTTTCCCTCTTCTATCCCTCCACTATCCTTCTGAATCCAAATAACTGACTAACCTATCCACCACTCAAATTACTTTCATATTTCACTATACTAATTCAACACTAATCCTTTATGGGATCCGGAGTAGCGTGCTACTCGCCGAAAAAGCGCTTTGACGCCTTGTCAGGGATAGTAAGCACTATATAAATGCAATTACAATACAGTACAATACAATGTATATACTTTACAATATTAATCTGCATACCAATAAAATAGTTAACATTAAACTTAAATTAAAATATTACATTTTTAAAAATTTCCCGACCTATATGTCCTATAAACCCAACATCCTGCTATTCAAAAAAATTATATACACATTATTTTTATACATTAATAGAATTAAAAATACAAATTTCAAAACTTTTATATTTAATAAAACATTTTATTGATCGCACAAATAAAAAATTATTAAACATATAAAATCAAAAACACATTATATAAAATCAAACACACTACAATCAAATCCATACAAAATAAAACTTACAAACAAAATTATATACAACAATATTTTCTAAATCGATATTTTTCACAACAATATTATAAACAACCCTCAAAACAATGGGCCAGATTCACAAAGTAATCTGAGACAAAATCCTAACTTTACGACTAAAGTTAGGATTTTGTCTCAGTCAATCTTAAATTTTGGTCTTAAGTTAAACTTAAGACAAACTTAAGCTTAACTGAGACAAAATCCTAGTCGTAAAGTTAGGATTTTGTCTCAGTTAAACTTGTTTGTCTTAAGTTTAACTTAAGACCAAAACTTAAGATTGACCGAGACAAAATCCTAACTTTAGTACTCCTAAATGCCTTCTGTGAATACCGAAAGTCATAAAGTTAGGATTGTCTCAGATTACTTTTGTGAATCGGGCCCATGATTCTTAACTTTGATATTCCTGTTGGTGATATTTTTGACATTCCGATATTCTTGGCATGATATGTTTGCCTCACAATATGCTTTTTCTGATATTTTGGCCCAGTACCGAAAGATCCATTTAAAGCATTGCTGGAAGCCATCAATGGTGACACGTTTACTAGCAACAAAAAAAAAGGCTCGACTAATTCACAATCTTGAATACAAATATATTCTAAAAACCTTACCTTTGCTAGAGGTTAAAATTCACAGAAATCAAGAAGGTGCTTCTAGGGAGGAGGTACACAGGTTTTTACAAACAAGCCAACAATAAAGAAAATAATTGGATTATTTTGTATCCAACTTGAGAAAACTGGCTATTACTTGTAACTATTGACAGTTCAAAGATGATATTGTATGGGATCAACTGATTGAAAAAACCAACAAGAGAAGAGTACAAGAAAGATTTGTATCTACTGAGGACCCAGATTCTGACGACTATTTTATGGAACCATCATCTCCAACTGACATGTCTCCTTCTAAGGAAGTACATTTACTGCAGGGAAAGGAGGAATGCAAGGATCAATGTAAAGAACAAAGGAAAAGTCAGTTGAACAAACCAGAACATTAAAGTGAGTTTAAGAAAAACACTAATTACTCTACATGTTTTAGATGTGGCAGCAAGTCACATATAGCTTCTGCAAAGTCATGTCCTGCTTTCCTCCAGGATTGTTTCAAGTGCAAGCGCAGAGGTCACTCATTTTGCTAAGATATATCAAAGTATGCCTAGATCAACTACAGCTCAGCCTGATGAATGTGAATCAAATGATGACAATAATGATGTTGTTTTAACCATTACAAATAATGAGGAACAGTCAGATGGGAACAGGGGTACGTTTAGTGATGCTTGTGCATCCTAGTTAAAATAATTCAAAAGGAAACCTCCATATTGCAATGACCTTAGGGATAATGTGAATGTGCCACTCATATTTGACTCTGGTTTGCCTCTTATATTGATAGGCCCAGAGGTTTCCAGGAAACTCAGTCTGTAAGAATCAAAGCCTTCTGGTATCAAGATTTCCGCTTATGGTGGAACAAGAATTTTGGTCCAAGTAAAATTTAAAGGTGTTCTTGAACTGGAAGGCAAAAAAGCTATGTGTATCATTTACATTGAAAAACAAAAGTTTCAATTTGTGGGTTGGAATGATCATGGGGAGCTAGATATGATTTTAGACCAGAATCACCCTCAGAGGAATGTGGTGTCTGTGAGTTAATGAATAAACAATTTTCCTGCTCTGTTTTCGAACAACAGGGGTAACTTTAAAGGGTTCAAATGCAACATCATTTTAAAGAAAGGAGCTACACCCGTTGTGAACAAAATGTGCAGAATACCTTTATCCCTGAAAGGAGACCTACACATTGAATTTTTCAAACTCACTGAATTGGATGTAATTGAACCAATTGAGGGTGTCCGAATGGCTTGCTCTTCTTGTTTTAGCATGCAAGGGTGACAGTTTCATATGTTACTATGTAGATTTGTGTGACCTCAACCAGAAACATCTAGGTAGATAGAGAACCATTACACAACATCTTTGAAATGCTGTCTACCATTGAAGGTGCTTCTGTCTTTACCACTAAGGATATGTCTGCCACATATAACCAAGTAGTACTATGTGAAGGCTCAAGACATCTCACTTACTTTGTAACAAGGGCGGTAGCATTTTAGTATCAATACATGCCCTTTGAGTTGGCATCTGCTTCTTCGTTGTTTCAAAGACTAATGACGGCGATGTTCAAAATATTGTGATGGGTTTTCTATTTCCAAGAGGACATATTCATCTACAGTCGCAATGAGGAACAGCACAATTCCAGACTACAGTGTGGGCTTCAAATGTTTCAGAATAAAGGCTTAACCCTTTGCAGCGACAAGTGCAAGTTTGCTGTACAAAATGTGGATTATTTGGACCATCACGTTTCTATCAAAGGTATTGAACCCAAGATGAAACTGATCAAAGTTATCAATGATGTACCTGCCCCAATAAACAAGGATCAGCTTAGATCTTTTTTAGGATTAGCTGAATTTTGCTCCAAGTTTCTTCCTCCTTTTTCTGATATTACCAACCCACTAAGGAAAGGTGTTTTGTGTGAATGGGATGAAGAGTTTCATTAGCATAATCATTACTTATGCTTGTAATTTTGGCTTAAGTGTGGTATTATTTAAAAAAAGAGAAAAGGGTATTGAATGAGCAATTGCATTTGTTTCTAGAACGCTTTGTGGTGCTGAAAACACATGCTCAATAATTTAAAAGGAGGCTTTAGCTTTATGATGGGGTACTCAGCATTTTCTGATGTGTGTTTGGGGAGTACGCTTTATTCTCAGTACTGGCCACAAACCTTTAATTGATCTGTTTAGTACTGAGGGCAGTGTAAAAGTCACTACTAGAATTTCCAAATGCCAGTACTGTTTACAAGACTGCAACTACAACATTGAATATGTGCCCAGGAAGAAGAAGTTGCTCAATTTCTATCCAGGATGTCACTGAACGAAGAGCATGAGTGGAAGTGTGAGGATAATGAGAGAGTATGTCAAACCAATAAATGGGAAGATATATTACATGTGGATTTATCTGAAAATGAATGGAGAGATGGTTTGGCTGAAGATGCACTGTGGAAGAGAATCATGGTGTGGGTAGTTTTAGGTTGGCTTGGTGTCAAGAACTTATGCCAAGATGTCAAGTCATATGCAAAAATATCATCTGAATTGACATGTGAGGATGGCTTTCTACAAAGACCTTGTCAATTTTTGTCAACTTCTTTGAAAAAGAAGGTGTTAGAACTAGTTCATGAGGGCCACCTTGGAATTCGTGCCATGAAATGGAGATTGTGTGAAGATTTTTAGTGACCTGGTGTTGATAAACCCATAGAAAATTGTGTTAGGGATTGTGGATTGTGGACCTTGCATATTGAGTGATAAATCCCAGGTTATTGCGCAATCGCCATCTTACCCTTAGATTCCCCTACTGTCCCATGGTCAAATGTCACCATGGATATTACTGATCCGTACGTGCATTGAGCGTCAATTCTAAATATGCCATAGTTCTGATAGTCTGCATGTGTAAATGACCAAATTGGTCACTCAATTTAAGCACAGAATATTTATTAGAGAAATATTTCCCAATTAAATTGTAACCGATAATGGTAGCTAGCTAGTCTCTTCTGACATGAAAACTTTCTTAAGCAGTCATAACATTAAACATGTCACTTCTTTGTACCATCCTAGGAGCAATGGTTTGGTAGAAAGTTTCAACCGCAATGAGAAGGATCAGTTACAGTTACAAGTTATATTAAAAAACTGTTGTGGAGGACATGTTATGGGTCTATAGAACAACACCCAATATCTCCACTGGTATATCGTCATTTGTAATTTTGAGGGGGTCACGTGCCTGGATCCAAATTAAACAGATAACTGATGAGCCAAGGCAAGATAGATACAGCTCATTTGTCTAGTGTGGTGGATGTGAGGAAAAAAGTTCAGGGTACATATGCAAAGATATGTGTGAGGAATGATTCACAAGAATTGTCAATTGAGTAGAGGGTTATAATTAAGAAACCTGGCATAGTGGCAAGAGGGGGATTCCACGTTTTCACCTCCTGCGCATATTTAAGTGTTCTTCCCAGTGTGATACACACCAGTGTTGGAGAGACTTGGAACAAGGACATGGGTGCTTTAATACCCCATATTTGTGAAGAATTGGTATGTGGTGATATCAGTAAAGAACTGATATGAAAGGATGAACACAAGGTGAGGGGAGAGGATGTGGCTGAACTGGCTAGGGCAGTCAAACTCAAATCTGGGGAACCAGGTTCGAGTCTCGGCAGTGACGCACAACATCCTGTGATTCTGGGCAAATCACTTAATCTCCATGTCCCTAAAAAAAAAAAAAAGTGTCCTTGTGTAACGTAACTGGTGCTCATGTAAATTGCTCTTATACCTTCGGGTCAAGTTCGCTCTATATAAAACTCCAGGAAAAAAAAGGCACTTGACACATGCGCAAAATCAGAGAGACACAAAGATTTTGTGATGAAGTAAATTTATGTTACCAAATGATAATTACATATGCCTGTGTTTTGATAGAGATAACTCTAATCCCATATATCAGACAGTCTGGTTTCGGATTACCCAGATAATCTAAATAAGGGGTCAATTTATATCTGTACAATGCTGTTTGTAAAAACCTCAAATTTTTGTATTTTTTCGAAATCCACACTTTTGTTATTCACAGTCTTTTGCTTTTTTGATCACTTGGAGGCAGTAGCCTATGGCCTGACCATCCAGAACTATCATTGAAAAGTGCTCCATGGCTTTCAGATCCTGTCCACTGTAGATAAAGTAAATTAATTAAAATAAAGCTCCATTTGTCTGTGTAGCTATCCTGTTATTGTCATACGTACATAAGTACCCATTACAACTGCACCCCTGCGAGTATAATAGACATGCTCATTTATCTTGTGCTTACATCTGTTTGTTGATGCATTCTGCAATTTTCCTGCCATGGCTCTGGAATGCCCACGGTGTCATAGAAAATACATATTACAAAAACCATTATCCCAATCCATAATAGACCCAACACTTTCCTCCAATTCTGCCATGTTTTGGGTGGGATCCTCTTGCAGTGTATATCAGCCCTTATTGCTTCTCACACCAATCCATTCCTGAGCGACTTTCGGCCAGCGGGAGACCCTGTCGAATTCCAATGTTTGGCAATATCTCTCTAGCAACCATCATGCCAATCCCCACAAGGGTTCGGTCACCCCGCGGGCTCCTTAGGTTGTACAGGAGCTCCAATGGGGCAGTCCCATGTAAAGGGTTGTTTGGGTTTTCCAGGACTCCTGACAAAGAGGCAAAAATATTTTGTCAGTACGCCGCTATGACAGGGTAGCCCCACACCATATGAAAGAAGTTTCCCTTGTGTTCTGGACAGTCGAAGCATTTAGGTTCAGTCAATCTGTGGGCTCTTCATAGTCACAGAGGTGTAAGGTAAGTGAGATGGAGGTATTTATGTTGAACAAGGCGCAAGCATGCTGGTATTATGAAGGAACGCTGAGACATGCACGCATCCCTCCAGTCCCTATTGCCAAGCAGACCCAACCATCCCTCTCACCATGTTCATAGGCTCAACATGAGGTCGGGAATTGAATAACCAGTGATTTATAAATCAGGGCTATCTCTCACTTCACTAGGAAGCCCATAAGCAATTGTGCCTCCGGGTTTCATGGCACAGAGTTTCTGTTTAACATGGTCATATGATTTCTGCTATTGTTACACTTAGCGCCTGTAGTCCTGAAAAATCATGATGCACTGGATTAGAATGAGAGTTGTACCAGGTTTCAGGCCCATCACAGAATTACATCTCTGGCTTCATAAATGAGTAGTTTAGCAATCATGGGATGCCGGTGTGACACCCAGGAGGGGCTCACTTCTGTGCCTACGACCTGTACAACCTTTCAACTATAAAGCATGATGACAATCAGCCCTCGTCCATCCATGATCAAATCCTCTGCAATAGGTAAGTTTCAAGGGTAGAGTCTTCCACTCCTTCAGGGAAATCCACAAATCGGAGGTTACTTCTGAGGGCTCTATTCTCCATGTCCTTTGCCTGGTTTGTTGGGTCTTGGATGTTGTTGCCATGGGGGAGAATTCAGATTTTAGCTCCAGTACTGAATCCTTCAACTCTGAGATCCACCCCTCCAACTCAGACACTCTGTCTACCACATTATGAATATCTTGTTACAGGAGAGCCACTTCGACATGCACCTCTTCCATATTGTATTCCAGTGCCAACTTCAAATCCTGACACTGGTATCTCTGTCTTCGGTTGACCATGTTGGAAGAGAACATCTGCCTGTGGCCCCTGAGGCCTTGACATTGTGGCCATCAATCTGTCCATTTTGGTTTGGGCCTGTGAAGATGGGGGCCTATCGCGCCCCATCATCCTGTAGTCTTCACATGAGGCCCATCGCTCTGGGTCAGAAAAACCCCAGGAGGGAGTGGCTGGTTTTATGCATCTCTGAAGGGGGCACCTCATATCCTCAGAAGTGTGTGGGGATGTCCCCACCAGTTGTAGCTCAGACCACTTGCTCTGCAGGGTCCAGTGAAGTGGCAAGCAACATGAGCAGCCAGGCTACCTACTAGTCTACTTTCCAACAAGAGATGGCTGTGAGTGGGTATGTGAGTGGTTCTCTGTGTCTCTGAGTGGGTTTGTGAGTGGCTGTATGAGTGTGTAAGTGGGTATCTGAGTAGTTTTCTGGGACTCTCCGAGGATGTGTGAGTGGCTGCATGGGTGTGTGAGCGGTTGTCCTGGGTCTCTAAGTGGGTGTGTGAATGGCTGTATGGGTATATGAGTGGTTGCATGGGTGTGTATGGGGGTGTGTGTGGGTGTGAGAGAGCCTGTCTGGGTCTTTGAGTGGATGTGTGGGAGATTATCTGGGTCTCTGAGTAGGTGTGCTAGTGGATACTATTAATTTAAAGCACACCCCATTCAAATCAAATTACAGTTTTGTTATGTAACAAACAGAACTAGTGATGAACATAGGAGATTTCTTTTCATTTCTTCAGTGTTATATTTATTTTTCATCCAGAGGACCTTCTTTCAGCCTGCACGTGTTTCGTAGTTTGATGAGAGATATCCCTATGACTTCATCAGGGCTGGTCTGTTGCAAAGTTCAGTGGTCAGACCTCCTGCCTGTGTTATTCAGCTTGGGAGGTCGGTAAAACTGGACATCCTAAGCATGTCAAGATCAAAAGTGTGAATAAGGGCCACAATATCCAAAGGTACCTAAGATTGTATATTGGTGTTAGGAGTGTAATCTGCCCCTAGTTCTGGGCTCGGATAACAAAGTAGTCCCTGAAGCTGCGTGTATGCAGCTCCGAATGCTGGCTGTATTTGTATGTGAGTGGGTGTGTGCATGATGTTCTGGGTCTCTAAGTGGGTATGTGTGTGGCTGTATGGATGTGTGTGGGTGTGTGAGTGTCTGAGTGCACGTGTGACTGGCTGTGTGGGTCTGTGAGTAGGTGTGGAAGCAGTTTTGTGGATCTCTGAGAGGGTATTTGAGTGGCTGTACAGGTGTGTGAGTGGGTGCGTGAGTAGTTATGTAGGTGTGTGGTGCCTGTGTGGGTCTGTGAGTGGATGTGTGAATGGTTCTTTGGGTCTGAGTGGGTGTGTGAGTGGCTGTGTGAGTAGGTGTGTTAGTGGTGCTCTGGGTCTCTGAGTGGGTGTGTGAGTGGCTGTATAGATTTGTGAGTGATTGTGTGGGTGTGTGAATGGGTGTGTGAGTGCATGTGTGACTGGCTGTGTGGGTCTTTGGCTGGGTGCGGGAGTGGTTTTGTGGGTCTCTAAGTGGGTGTGTGAGTGGCTGTATAGGTGTGTGAGTCGGTGTGTGAGTAGTTGTGTAGGTGTGTATGTGTGAGTGGGTGTGAGAGTGCCTATGTGGGTCTGTGAGTGGATGCATGAGTGGTTCTCTGGGTCTCTGAGTGAGTGTTTGAGTGGCTGTATGGGTGTGTGAGTGGTGTTCTGGAACTCTGAGTGGATGTGTGAGTGGCTGTATGGATATGTGAGTGGGTATGTGAGTGGTTGTGTGGGTGCTTGAGAGGTGGGTGAATGGCTGTGTGGGTCTGTGAGTGAGTGGGGGAGGGGCTTTGTAGATCTCTGAGTGGGTGTGTGAATGGCTATAAAGGTACTTGAGTGGTTGTGAGGGTATCTCTGTGGGTGTGTGAATGGGTGTGTGAGTGCTTGTGTGGGTCTGTCAGTGGATGTGTGAGTGCTTCTCTGGGTCTCTGAGTGGGTGTGTGAGTGGCTGTATGGATATATGAGTGGGTGTGTGAGTGGTTATGTGGGTCTCTGAGTGGTTGTGTTAGTGACTGCATAGATGTGTGAGTGGGTGTGTGAGTGGTTGTGTGGGTGTGTAAGTGGGTACATGAGTGGCTGTACAGGTATGTGAGTGGGTGTATGAGTAGATGCGTGGGTGGGTACATGGGTGTGTGAGTGCCTGTGTGGGTCTGTGAGTGGGTGTGTGAGTGATTCTCTAGGTTTCTGAGTGGGTGTGCGAGTGGCCGTATGGGTGTTTGAATTGTGTTCTGGGTCTCTGAGTGAGAGTGGGAGTGCTGTTATGGGTCTCTAAATGGGTGTGTGAGTGGCTGTATGGATGTGTGAGTGGGTGTGTGAGTGGCTGTATGGATTTATGAGTGGGTGCATGAGTGGTTGTATGGGTGTGTAAGTAGGTGTGTGAGTGATTGTGTGAGTGAGTCTGTGAGTGGATGTATTTTTTTAATTTGGATATGGATCTGTGGTACCATCGTGATTAACACAGGGGGGCCATGCTGAGTGCCAGGGTGGATACACGGATCCTTGTGCGCCCGGTTTTGGACAATTTCTTGCCAATTGACGGTCCCTCACAGACCCCTCCATTAGTCCCATAGGTTCAGGATACCGCAAACCTGACCCCTTATGTCCTATTTACACTTTATGCCCCCCGGAACCGTGTCCCGATTGGCAAAATGGCTGGCTGCATCTTTTCTCTCAGGTTGCGTCCAGCCAATCACGGCATTGCTGTTGGTGCGTGGATCCACAGATCCACCAAGGTGGATCCACTGTGTATATGCGTCTCTAGAAATACCTAAATATTTTTTCTCTAATAGCACCAAATCTACTGAACAGATTTACACCATATTACAAAAAGCACTCTTTCTGGACCAAGATCTCGCTTTCTGCCAAATTTAGTATAATTCCATTC
Source organism: Calotriton arnoldi (assembly GCA_963921515.1). Taxonomy (NCBI): domain Eukaryota; kingdom Metazoa; phylum Chordata; class Amphibia; order Caudata; family Salamandridae; genus Calotriton; species Calotriton arnoldi. Next base: position 65,078 of record CAWUFW010022889.1, read on the forward strand.
AGCGGTTCAGGCTGTTAACCCCGAAACTTTCCAGACAGCAGCTGAAGTGAGTGTCCAACTAGTTTTGGAAATTTTGCGAAGATTTGTTAAACGGAGCCAAAGTTATTAGCAAAATAAAAAATGGCTTTCCTATGGAAACTAGGTCCTAACTATAACTACCTACAGGTGACTGCCAGTAGGTAATATATACATAGACAAACATACACATAGGGGCCGATTCCGATCTCGGTCGGAGGCGCAACCAATACCATTCGGTCGGGAAAAAAGCCATGCGAATGCCTGTTTCCCGACCGATCCGTACAGCATACCGAACGAGTAAGTACGATGCGCACAACAGCACAGAATCCGGCCGAGTCGTACTCACCCAATCCAGGTCCTGTCCTCTGACCGAGGCGAATCCGGAAACGCAGAATCGAGTCGCACGGAAGGGAAAATGCAGCCCCGTCCGGCCGAACAAGTACGATGCGCTTTCCGTACGCGCCGAACCCGTCGCTACGCTCGGCACGTCAAAGCATATGGGGGTGCCAGATGCCTACCACTACTACCACCCTAAGCCAGGGGGGCTGGATGCCTACCACTACTACCACCCTTAGCCATGGGGGTGCCAGATGCCTACCACTACTACCACCCTAAGCCAGGGGGCTGGATGCCTACCACTACTACCACCCTTAGCCAGGGGGTGCCAGATGCCTACCACCACTACCACCCTTACCCAGGGGGCTGGATGCCTACCACTACTACCACCCTTACCCAGGGGGTACCAGATGCCTACCACTACTACCACCCTTACCCAGGGGGCTGGATGCCTACCACTACTACCACCCTTAGCCAGGGGGTGCCAGATGCCCACCACCACTACCACCCTTACCCAGGGGGGGCTGGATGCCTACCACTACTACCACCCTTAGCCATGGGGGTGCCAGATGCCTACCACTACTACCACCCTAAGCCAGGGGGACTGGATGCCTACCACTACTACCACCCTAAGCCAGGGGGGCTGGATGCCTACCACTACTACCACCCTTACCCAGGGGGGTGCCAGATGCCTACCACTACTACCACCCTTACCCAGGGGGGGCTGGATGCCTACCACTACTACCACCCTTAGCCATGGGGGTGCCAGATGCCCACCACCATTACCACCCTTACCCAGGGGGGGCTGGATGCCTACCACTACTACCACCCTTAGCCATGGGGGGCTGGATGCCTACCACTACTACCACCCTTACCCAGGGGGCTGGATGCCTACCACTACTACCACCCTTAGCCAGGGGGTGCCAGATGCCCACCACCAGTACCACCCTTACCCAGGGGGCTGGATGCCTACCACTGCTACCACCCTTAGCCATGGGGGTGCCAGATGCCTACCACTACTACCACCCTAAGCCAGGGGGGCTGGATGCCTACCACTACTACCACCCTTAGCCATGGGGGTGCCAGATGCCTACCACTACTACCACCCTAAGCCAGGGGGGCTGGATGCCTACCACTACTACCACCCTTAGCCAGGGGGGTGCCAGATGCCCACCACCACTACCACCCTTACCCAGGGGGGCTGGATGCCTACCACTACTACCACCCTTAGCCATGGGGGTGCCAGATGCCTACCACTACTACCACCCTAAGCCAGGGGGCTGGATGCCTACCACTACTACCACCCTTAGCCATGGGGGTGCCAGATGCCTACCACTACTACCACCCTAAGCCAGGGGGCTGGATGCCTACCACTACTACCACCCGTAGCCAGGGGGTGCCAGATGCCTACCACTACTACCACCCTTACCCAGGGGGCTGGATGCCTAACACTACTACCACCCTTAGCCAGGGGTTGCCAGATGCCCACCACCACTACCACCCTTACCCAGGGGGGCTGGATGCCTACCACTACTACCACCCTTAGCCATGGGGGTGCCAGATGCCTACCACTACTACCACCCTAAGCCAGGGGGCTGGATGCCTACCACTACTACCACCCTAAGCCAGGGGGCTGGATGCCTACCACTACTACCACCCTTACCCAGGGGGTGCCAGATGCCTACCACTACTACCACCCTTACCCAGGGGGGCTGGATGCCTACCACTACTACCACCCTTAGCCATGGGGGTGCCAGATGCCTACCACTACTACCACCCTTACCCAGGGGGGGCTGGATGCCTACCACTACTACCATCCTTACCCAGGGGGGCTGGATGCCTACCACTACTACCACCCTTAGCCATGGGGGTGCCAGATGCCTACCACTACTACCACCCTAAGCCAGGGGGCTGGATGCCTACCACTACTACCACCCTTAGCCATGGGGGTGCCAGATGCCTACCACTACTACCACCCTAAGCCAGGGGGCAGGATGCCTACCACTACTACCACCCGTAGCCAGGGGGTGCCAGATGCCTACCACTACTACCACCCTTACCCAGGGGGGCTGGATGCCTACCACTACTACCACCCTTAGCCAGGGGGGTGCCAGATGCCCACCACCACTACATCCCTTACCCAGGGGGGGCTGGATGCCTACCACTACTACCACCCTTAGCCATGGGGGTGCCAGATGCCTACCACTACTACCACCCTAAGCCAGGGGGCTGGATGCCTACCACTACTACCACCCTAAGCCAGGGGGCTGGTTGCCCACCACTACTACCACCCTTACCCAGGGGGTGCCAGATGCCTACCACTACTACCACCCTTACCCAGGGGGGGCTCGATGCCTACCACTACTACCACCCTTAGCCATGGGGGTGCCAGATGCCCACCACCATTACCACCCTTACCCAGGGGGGGCTGGATGCCTACCACTACTACCACCCTTAGCCATGGGGGTGCCAGATGCCTACCACTACTACCACCCTTACCCAGGGGGGGCTGGATGCCTACCACTACTACCACCCTTACCCAGGGGGGGCTGGATGCCTACCACTACTACCACCCTTAGCCAGGGGCGTGCCAGATGCCCACCACCACTACCACCCTTACCCAGGGGGCTGGATGCCTACCACTACTACCACCCTTAGCCATGGGGGTGCCAGATGCCTACCACTACTACCACCCTAAGCCAGGGGGCTGGATGCCTACCACTACTACCACCCTTAGCCATGGGGGTGCCAGATGCCTACCACTACTACCACCCTAAGCCAGGGGCGCTGGATGCCTACCACTACTACCACCCTTAGCCAGGGGGTGCCAGATGCCCACCACCACTACCACCCTTACCCAGGGGGCTGGATGCCTACCACTACTACCACCCTTAGCCAGGGGGTGCCAGATGCCCACCACCACTACCACCCTTACCCAGGGGGCTGGATGCCTACCACTACTACCACCCTTAGCCATGGGGGTGCCAGATGCCTACCACTACTACCACCCTAAGCCAGGGGGCTGGATGTCTACCACTACTACCACCCTTAGCCATGGGGGTGCCAGATGCCTACCACTACTACCACCCTAAGCCAGGGGGGCAGGATGCCTACCACTACTACCACCCGTAGCCAGGGGGGTGCCAGATGCCTACCACCACTACCACCCTTACCCAGGGGGGGCTGGATGCCTACCACTACTACCACCCTTAGCCAGGGGGGTGCCAGATGCCCACCACCACTACATCCCTTACCCAGGGGGGGCTGGATGCCTACCACTACTACCACCCTTAGCCATGGGGGTGCCAGATGCCTAACACTACTACCACCCTAAGCCAGGGGGGCTGGATGCCTACCACTACTACCACCCTAAGCCAGGGAGGCTGGTTGCCTACCACTACTACCACCCTTACCCAGGGGGGTGCCAGATGCCTACCACTACTACCACCCTTACCCAGGGGGGGCTGGATGCCTACCACTACTACCACCCTCAGCCATGGGGGTGCCAGATGCCCACCACCATTACCACCCTTACCCAGGGGGGGCTGGATGCCTACCACTACTACCACCCTTAGCCATGGGGGTGCCAGATGCCTACCACTACTACCACCCTTACCCGGGGGGGGCTGGATGCCTACCACTACTACCACCCTTACCCAGGGGGGCTGGATGCCTACCACTACTACCACCCTTAGCCAGGGGCGTGCCAGATGCCCACCACCACTACCACCCTTACCCAGGGGGCTGGATGCCTACCACTACTACCACCCTTAGCCATGGGGGTGCCAGATGCCTACCACTACTACCACCCTAAGCCAGGGGGCTGGATGCCTACCACTACTACCACCCTTAGCCATGGGGGTGCCAGATGCCTACCACTACTACCACCCTAAGCCAGGGGGCTGGATGCCTACCACTACTACCACCCTTAGCCAGGGGGTGCCAGATGCCCACCACCACTACCACCCTTACCCAGGGGGGCTGGATGCCTACCACTACTACCACCCTTAGCCATGGGGGTGCCAGATGCCCACCACCACTACCACCCTTACCCAGGGGGCTGGATGCCTACCACTACTACCACCCTTAGCCATGGGGGTGCCAGATGCCTACCACTACTACCACCCTAAGCCAGGGGGGCTGGATGCTTACCACCACTACCACCCTTACCCAGGGGGGTGCCAGATGCCCACCACCACTACCACCCTTACCCAGGGGGGGCTGGATGCCTACCACTACTACCACCCTTAGCCATGGGGGTGCCAGATGCCTATCACTACTACCAACCTAAGCCAGGGGGGCTGGATGCCTACCACTACTACCACCCTAAGCCAGGGGGGCTGGATGCCTACCAGTACTACCACCCTTACCCAGGGGGGGCTGGATGCCTACCACTACTACCACCCTTAGCCAGGGTGGCTGGTTGCCTACCACTACTACCACCCTTACCCAGGGGGGGCTGGATGCCTACCACTACTACCACCCTTAGCCAGGGGGGCTGGATGCCTAACACTACTACCACCCGTAGCCAGGGGGGTGCCAGATGCCTACCACTACTACCACCCTTACCCAGGGGGGGCTGGATGCCTACCACTACTACCACCCTTAGCCAGGGTGGCTGGATGCCTACCACTACTACCACCCTTAGCCATGGGGGTGCCAGATGCCCACCACCACTACCACCCTTACCCAGGGGGGGCTGGATGCCTACCACTAATACCACCCTTAGCCATGGGGGTGCCAGATGCCTACCACTACTACCACCCTAAGCCAGGGGGGCTGGATGCCTACCACCACTACCACCCTTACCCAGGGGGGTGCCAGATGCCCACCACCACTACCACCCTTACCCAGGGGGCTGGATGCCTACCACTACTACCACCCTTACCCAGGGGGTGCCAGATGCCTACCACTACTACCACCCTTACCCAGGGGGCTGGATGCCTACCACTACTACCACCCTCAGCCATGGGGGTGCCAGATGCCTACCACTACTACCACCCCCACTCATAGGATGGACAATGCATGACACAACCAGCACACCACAACCTAGGGAATGCAAGAAAAAGACATCCCCCCAACACCATGACAAGCGTGTGTAGACTGTGTCAAATGCCTACAACACTGAACATGACTTTGAACATACAATGTGACCCCCTATCACATGTGCCACACATATATGTGTGTGGCCCCACAATGCAAGCAGGCCATGACCATTGTGGCAATGGGGTCCAAACCCCCATCATCACAGTGACCAAAATGTAAGTGTGGGGTCCATAGCTGAAGCACATTTTGAACAGTGTGGCAATGGGGTCCAAACCCCCATCATCACAGTGACCAAAATGTAAGTGTGGGGTCCATAGCTGAAGCACATTTTGAACATTGTGGCAATGGGGTCCAAACCCCCATCATCACAGTGACCAAAATGTAAGTGTGGGGTCCATAGCTGAAGCACATTTTGAACATTGTGGCAATGGGGTCCAAACCCCCATCATCACAGTGACCAAAATGTAAGTGTGGGGTCCATAGCTGAAGCACATTTTGAACATTGTGGCAATGGGGTCCAAACCCCCATCATCACAGTGACCAAAATGTAAGTGTGGGGTCCATAGCTGAAGCACATTTTGAACAGTGTGGCAATGGGGTCCAAACCCCCATCATCACAGTGACCAAAATGTAAGTGTTGGGTCCATAGCTGAAGCACATTTTGAACATTGTGGCAATGGGGTCCAAACCCCCATCATCACAGTGACCAAAATGTAAGTGTGGGGTCCATAGCTGAAGCGCATTTTGAACATTGTGGCAATGGGGTCCAAACCCCCATCATCACAGTGACCAAAATGTAAGTGTGGGGTCCATAGCTGAAGCACATTTTGAACATTGTGGCAATGGGGTCCAAACCCCCATCATCACAGTGACCAAAATGTAAGTGTTGACAAAGAAAAAGCTGCAACTGCCAAACTTCATGGATGATTCCTGGTCACAGAACATAAAACACATCAGTGGCAAAGTAGTGCATGTGTCCCATTGCAACATAAATTGGGGGAGGCAAATACTGCAGTGCAAATAAGACATACCTTTGGCCATGTGGAGACAAACAACACCCATGGGGGCTGACACTGTCAACATTCATCAATGACACAATGACAGAAGTGACCATCAAAATGCAGACCCACATATTTGCACCAATGGGCACACAAATGCAGATACCCTGTGGAGACTGTAGATGTGAGGTGAACAGATACCATACCATGGCAGCAATGGGACACACAAACCATGATCATTGTGCTGACCGATGACCTAGGAGTCCCAGGGACAGCAGGGGAAACCCACCAAACTACATACAGCCAATGGCACACCCAAGATATGCCAATGCAGTGGTGCAGATGCACAAACACAAACAGGCAGACCCACACTGCACATCATACACAACAGGTGAGGGGGGTGCCAGTGTCCCCAGGCAACCACACAACACATGAGGAGACCTGAATACCAATCATACAGATGTGCATACAGTGCCACACAAAGGTAACTCATGGATCCAAATCCCCTATGTGGGCAAGCAGGCATTGTCAGATGAGAGGGAGCACAAATCACACATGTCACACAGGCACGTAGGAACAGCAACTGACACAGCAAGACACAGACACACCACAGCACTACCCCCAGGGCCCCCACAATGTGGTGACCCTGGGCTGCATTACAATCCCACTGTGATGACAAAGCTAAATGTCGTTCACACTGTGAACAACAGTCATGTGTCCTGAGCAACAAACTACCATCACACCTACACAAGCACAAATCAATCAGCACGGCCAGTAAGCCAAGGCCAACATGGAGGCAGGGGCCTAGCCGGGCAACAACTCTCATCTGCACACACTCAACACCACACCCCTCGACCTCCAACAATGTGCAGCAGTGAAGCACACATGCACTGGTGACATTGCACATGCACCCATGACTATTCCAGGGTGGTGGGTGGGAACCAAGGTGCAGAAACACATCACACATGGACACTCAACAAGACTCCTGAATGTCTGACACACTGCACACTACGCTGTACATGGACATGACGGCAATACCACACCAACCAATGGGATCCCAGCCACAGTCACACACCAATTAAGAAGCCAAGGTCACCCACAAAGAACACACATAGACAACAACCAACATTGCAGCCCGGAACCTGAGGAGTGCCAGCAGTCACACACACAACGTGTCACAATCACTGAAAGATAACACAAACTGGAAATCACATGACAGGCGCAAACAACAAGTGCCAAGGGGAAACCTGACTGTGACCCATCTGCGTCTGCACACAAACTCAGCCCTGACAGCAAACACACCTATGGGTGACACCCTGATGACCAGTAATGTGCCATGCACCCACATCACAGAGAACCCAGGGAGAAGACTTTGGGGGAACATAGGTCAACTCAGCAAGCATCACAAACAGGTACAACACTAGGGATCACAGCATGCACAGCTAAACGGAAGTGAACACACAGACATGCTCATACAACACACACCTTGGGCGCAGGCAATGTCACAGGAGTACACACTGCCATGAGGGGACTCCACTCCTGTGTGAGGAAAGCTGTGCCATATGTTGCCTCAGTAGGGCCCCATCATGTCAGCTGAGCACTTGGTCACACAATTAACAATTAGCACCAAATGAAGGCTCCCGTCACATCAGCCTGGTCATGGAAGTGCCAACGAAATCATCAGCACAGATCCAACACACTTGTATAGCAATGTTGCACTGACAACACAGATGAGTCCTTCCCCATTGATGCCCAAACCTGCATGTCCAGTGGAGATGGCCACACGGTCAGGGAAGTAGACGAATTGAACAATGGCAGGCACAACAGATGTGCAGGGGTGGAAGCCACAGATGTGAAATTGCTAATGTAAGTAGGAAATCCCATTGCCAACTACTGAACACATGACACCCTCAGATGCTGCTATGGATGACATGAATACACCACAGGATAGGACACATTCCCCCTGGACCACATGGGTTCCTGCACAGTAACACTTCATTATCATGAGACCAAATATCACCATCACTGCAGCAAGGGCATGGTTAGCATCATCAACAACATGTACATCAGAAGCATAAGCACTAGAGAACAGAAAGTTGCTTTATTCAGCATATGTGTGTATTGAAAACTGAAAGTCCAGAAAAAACACAAAGGCCAGTCCATTGTCAAAGTCCAAACAGGGTGACAGTGGCAGATGTCACCCTACGCATGCCTGCACTGCACAAAACCAGGGACAATCCACTAGGAGGGGCAACCGGGGGCAGGCCAGGCACCGCAGGGACAGGATCAGGGCTCACCAGGAGGAAGCAGGGAAGGGGTGGTGGGTGCTGGAGAGCCACTGACAACTGCAGTGGAGGTGTCTGACATGGTGTGTGCCGGCACAACTGGGGGCATGACTCAGATGTTGTGGGTGCCGGCACGACTGCAGTGGACCCTGCAGATGGAGTGGACAGGTCTGCCACTGCAGTGCCCAAGTCAGACAGGGTGGTAGTGGACTCCACTGCAGTGCCTACCACCAGGGGAGGAGAATGGGGAACAGGCAAGGTGGGCTGGACAGAGGGGGAGGACACCCTCACCACATCAGTGGCACAGACAAGCGCAGCGGGGGTGGTGCCGGGAGAGCAAGTGGCATGGGGAGAAGGCCGGATCCTCTTGGGGATGGTATATCTGTGGGTGGGGGAACCTGGGACAGGGTGTGGTGGGGGCACCTGTGGAGTGGGGGCCTGAGGGATGGAGGAAGGAGACCTGGTGCCTGAGCTGCAGGGCGGCGGCGGGGTCTTGCTCTTACGACTCTGGGGGACTTGCGGGTGGGGGCCTCAGTCTGTCTGCGCCTGGGGGAGGGTGTCCGGGGGCGAGGGGCACTCTGCTCCGTGTGGGTGGGCTTCCTCTTCCCCTGAATGCTGTATCAGCTGGATCGGAGGGGAAGAGGTCGAGGTCACTGAGGAAGAGCCGCTGGGTCTTTGGGGTTGCAGGTGAGGCAAGGGAGGGTGCTTTGGAGGGAGAGGCAACTGAGGACTGCGCAGTGCTCGTGGATGCGTGTGTGTGTTCCAGGGCCCCATCCCCTGTGAGTCTGGTTTCAGTCCCCTGACTGTGCGTGCGTGTGTGTTTTGTTTGTGGCGTGTGTGTCTGTGTGCTGGACGTGTGTGTGCTGGTGTGAGCCTGTGCCGGTGTGTGTGTGCTTGGGACGGGTAAGGTGCTGGGGAGTGTGGATGGAGCAGAGGCAGGAGGGGTGAGGGACTGTCTGAGGAGGGACACTGCTGCCGTCAGGGAGGAGTCCATGGACCTATTGCCCCTCTGTAGGTCAGACATGCCCGATGAGATGCCCTCCATGAACGACACCAGCTGAGTCAACAGAGCGGTGTGCACATGGAGGACACTCAGCATGGCTGTCTGCCCTACATGGAGCTGGCGAAGGAGGTACACAGACTCCTCACTCAGGGCAGCAGGGGACACAGGGGCAGGGGTGCGGTGCCTGGCCCAAAGGAGACACGCTCCCGAACATGGGAGCCTCCACGGACCTGGGGAATGGGAGCTGATGGGAGGGCGGTGGTGGTGCTGGTGGTGGCGGGGACAGCAACACTAGCTGGGGTGTGGTGGCTGCTGACACCCGCCTCCATAAGGGAGTCATCCTCCGAGTTGCTCTGGTCCTCAGCTGAGGTGGATGGTGCTGAGGACTCCTCGGTGTGGCTCCCCTCGCCCTCCGTGCCCCTGGGTCCCTCCGACCACTCCTCGGCTGCTGACCCAGTCTGGCTCTCCGGCTCCTCCTGGTCCATGGAGCTGTCCCCTTCCGTGGCCGTGGATGTATCTGCAAACAATGGGGAAACAGACAGACATCAGTCACCTGCACCAAACGCACACACCACTGTGAGCACAGCACATTACAGAGCAAGCCCTGGCATCATTAGTTGAACATTGCTAAAAGTGCCCTAACTGAACAGGAGAAGCCAATTGTCAGTCTGATGCCAACCATGGCACTCACATCCCACATGGCCTTGCACCCATCTGTCTGGTGTCTGTTGGATAGCAACACCCTAATGTGGACACATGCACCACCTACACAGTAGTTGGACAGTGCAGAGGACACGGTGTAGCATGTGGACATGCACACATCACAACTCTTGCCACTGAGTCAGTACAGGTTTCCGGATGAAAGGGATGCCCAGAGTCAAATAGGAAATGCATGTGATGCATACCAGCGACAGACACCATGATGCACCCATGTCCTGATAGCCATCGCCACAATGGTGTGCATGTAGCACATGTCACTCCCCTGCAGGATCACCAATAAGTAGACACATGCCATGGCGGAGGCATGACTGCTAAGTCATACATCACTGTCTCAGTGATGTATGACTTGGCAGCCAGACAACAACACTCTGCACTGTGTCACAATAGTAGGTCATGGGGAATGCAAGTCCTGGAGCTGCACAAGTGCACATGTACATCCCCCACACAACACATCATCTTAACCCTCATCTGTCCAGGTCATACCGATTGGACATATGGGAGACCTGTGACACTACCCTCTGAACCTGAGCCCCTCACAATCTGCTGTGAATGGGAAACAGCTGCCTGAACTTCACATTCGCATACCCCAGTCTGCACGGGCAGCTGATCAAACACCTATGTGACACACAAGTGTCGTCTCCTATGGTCACATCTCCAGTGGCATGCTGAGCCCCTACCGAGAAACACCCCAGCAGTCCTGGCAACAAATCCACAGCACACTGACACAGAGGCAGACACCTGAGGGGTCAAATCACTGCGCACAATGTGTCAGCTGATACACGGGAGTGGGAGTACAGAGTGCATTGCATGGCCTGGAGTAGGCATGACTGTCCTGCCCCACATGAATGAGGGATGAGCCCTGGACAGTGGATAGCTGGCTATGTATGTGTGACACACGTAATCTGCACTCTCCTGGGGCCCAAACATTGTTCCCACCCGCTGCATGGGTGTGTGCCACATACCCCAGGCACATGTGGTGGCTCAGCTCAGCAAGTGGACCGCATATCAAAGCAACACGCAGATTACATGTCCGAACACAGGCGTTGTGTGAACAATGGACCCACCCATGATGCCCACAACAGAGTTAGGGAAACAGATGCTGTCCCCCACCTTTAGTGAAGCAAACTGCAAGGACACAGGCCCAAGTGACACAATTCCCTGAATGTAAGGGCCACACCTGGGTATCAGATGAGGAGTGGGCAGTGCACAATAGAGGGACATGGCTCCTGGACAGCATGACTGCTGTACTGTGGCAGTTTAACCAGGCCAGAGGAGGGCACATAGCATGTAATACAGAGTTCACAGTGCAGTCTTTGACTCACCCCTCCTTGCTGCTGTCTGGCCTTCAGCTGCCCATCCAGGTCTGGAAACACCACCGCCAGGATCTGGAGCATGTGGGGGTCAGGGTCCGTGTTCCGCCCCTCCTGCGAGGAGGCGACAGCTTCAGCTGGACCCGTGCAATCCTCCGGGTCCAGCCCCGAAGGTCCTGCCACCTCTTCTGGCAGTTGCGGATCCGGCGCTTGTAGACCCCCACGGACCGGACAGCCCGGACGATGTCCTTCCAGATCTCCTGCTTCCGATGGGCATTAACCTGTCAGGATGACAAAGTGAAAAGACCATTACTACACATGCAACATATCCGTGCATGACACAGTTGTATATACATGTCTCAATCACAGGGGCACATGATGTACACAGGCAGTGCAACGCTGCCCATGGACAGTTTGCCAGAAGTCACTACATGGTATCATTGCATGGGAAGTAAAACCTTGTTCAAATGCACTGTCACTGCACCATACCTGTCCAGTGCATGTCACTACACACTATGGGGGTGACAACTACTCAGTGAGCCTGCTAGCCAGTGGTGTGCTGACTCTCAGCCTTGCTAGTCAGACAAAATGCACATTCAGAAAGGCAGTGCACAGAACACTCACCTGCTCCCCTGGTGTCCCATACAGCTTGCTGTACTGTGGAAGTAGGCTGTCCAGCAGGGCCTGGTTCTCCTCAAGGCTGAAGGCTGGGGCTCTCTCCACAGTACATGCCATTGCAGGGTCCAGAGGGGGCAGAGACAGCAGCAGTGCAGTGGCAGATGTCGTCCTGGAGCATGTAGTGCAGGCAAGTGAGCTCTCAGGGGAACAGCCAGCAATATATATGTGCTGCAGAGGCAGATACTGTCCCATGTGTCCAAAGTGATAGGTCCAAGTCGTTTGCATCTTCTGAATCTGGCCAATCCATGGAATAGCAGCACCAATACACGCCCACAGCATCCTTCAAATCTTCAACTTCATGACATACATGATTTTGCAACATTGTTGTGGGTGACCAACTGAATTTCCAGCAACCGACTCGTTCGAATTTCGAAAACGCGTCCGTTGCCAGGCTAGGCCATTGTCAATGGGTGCGCACCGATCGGTCCATTGCTGTTCAAAGCGTACAGGGGTACAACGCGTACCCGCACACATTGAATGCAATGGGCCGGCCGGGGGCACCGATCGGTCCATTGCGGTACAACGCGTACAGGGGTACAACGCGTACCCACACACATTGAATGCAATGGGCCGGCCGGGGGCACCGATCGGTCCATTGCTGATCAACGCGTACAGGGTACAACGCGTACCCGCACACATTGAATGCAATGGGCCGGCCGGGGCACCGATCGGTCCATTGCGGTACAACGCGTACAGGGGTACAACGCGTACCCGCACACATTGAATGCAATTGGCCGGCCGGGGGCACCGATCGGTCCATTGCGGTATCAACGCGTACAGGGGTACAACGCGTACCGCGACACATTGAATGCAATGGGCCGGCCGGGGGCACCGATCGGTCCATTGCGGTACAACGCGTACAGGGGTACAACGCGTACCCGCACACATTGAATGCAATGGGCCGGCTGGGGGCACCGATCGGTCCATTGCGGTACAACACGTACAGGGGTACAATGCGTACCCGCACACATTGAATGCAATTGGCCGGCCGGGGGCACCGATCAGTCCATTGCGGTACAACGCGTACAGGGTACAACGCGTACCCGCACACATTGAATGCAATGGGCCGGCCGGGGCACCGATCGGTCCATTGCGGTACTAACGCGTACAGGGGTACAACGCGTGCCCGACACATTGAATGCAATGGGCCGGCCGGGGGCACCGATCGGTCCATTGCGTGTACTAACGCGTACAGGGGTACAACGCGTACCCACACACATTGAATGCAATGGGCCGGCCGGGGCACCGATCGGTCCATTGCGGTACTAACGCGTACAGGGGTACAACGCGTACCCGCACACATTGAATGCAATGGGCCGGCCGGGGCACCGATCGGTCCATTGCTGATCAACGCGTACAGGGGTACAACGCGTACCCGCACACATTGAATGCAATGGGCCGGCCGGGGCACCGATCGGTCCATTGCTGTTCAACGCATCCCTGTACAAGTGACTGGCATATGTCACCATGCCTGTCTCAGATGAACATATGCCAGCCACAGATAGCTCCCAGGAGTGAGGGGCACACCTACAACATGACAGCCTGTCCAAACTGTATCATAAGGCATGTAAGGCTGCATTTCCTATTGTGTGTATGTTGGTGTACATGTTGTCCTGTGGGTGTCACCTGGGGGCAGCCACCCCCAGGCTGTGCACGTGTTCATGGGGACAGGATCCTGGGTGTTACGTGTACATGACCACTGTGATGTGCAACTGTTCATATCTGTGCATGTGCCATGGTCACATTTCACGGTGGTGTATGTGTATGTCATGTCACATACCCCGTGAGTCCCATGTGGGACGGTATGTTTGAGCCAGGGTGTCCCAGTGGCACAATAGTGATGGTCCTCCACAGTCTGTGTGCATGTAGTGTTTACAATGTCTCTGATTTCATGTGCACAATGGGAGACAGTCTCCACATCCACGTTGTGTGTGCATGGACTTTGATGTTGTGCGTGTGTGTGTCACAGACGTCCATGTCTGTCCTGCAGTGGCAAGTGGGACCACTACCTGTGGGGGTCATGGTTGTTTTGCTTTGGTGTATACATGATACTCCATGTAATGCCAGTGTCCATGTGGCAATACAGGGTCCCTGGGAATGTACCTGTCGTTGAGCTGTGATGCCTGGGGCACATCTGTCCTCACATGTCACTGGGGGGGTGATTGTGACACAGCAGCAGGAGATGGGAACTGTGACACGGCCTCATGATATCCAATGGGCCAACCTGGGACTTATTGATGCCACTTGTTGAACCGTGATGACAGATGTTGGCCATGTATGTACCATACATGTCCTTACGGAACTGCACACTTCATGTAGTTGTGCCTCATAATGATGTATGTTGTGATATTGAGTGTGTTCAATGCCGCATATGTGGAGTGACTGACAATCTTGCTTTCTTCTCCTCTGCACTGCAGGGCTCCTGCTGTCCATCGACCATTCCCAGACCTGGCAACGATGGTGGAACGGGACAGCATCCGACGGTACCGCTTCACCAGGCAGCTGATTGAGGATTTGGCAGTGCAGTTGGCCCCACATTTGCAGCCTGGCCGGCCGTATCCTACAGCGCTGACCCCCAAGGTGAAGGTGATGGCAGCCCTACACTTCTTTGCCACCGGTACCTTCCAACATACTGTGGCGACTGCTGGTGGGATGTCACAGACCATGTTGAGCTGTGTGCTCCGCGATGTTTTGGAGGCAATGTTGCTATTCCTGAACCGGTACATCTATTTCCCTAGACTGCAACGACTCACTGACGTGAAGAGTGACTTCTATGCCCTGGGGAGGATGCCGCATGTCATTGGCTCCATTGATGGGACACATGTGGCTTTGGTACCACCACAGGCCCAGGAGAAGGCCTACCGTAACCGCAAGCACTACCACTCGGTCAATGCACTGGTGGTGTGTCTTGCAGATATGACCATCACACACGTGTGTGCCCGTTTCCCTGGTTCAGCACACGATGCCTTTGTGATGAGGAGTAGTCGCATCCCCAGGATGATGGCACAGATGCAGAACCAGCGTGCCTGGCTTGTCGGTGTGTACTGACTTTGAGCCATTGTGTGTGATCTGATCTGTAGTATTCCGCCCACTTTTCCAAGTCAGCTAATGTGCACTTGTCTGTCCGTAGGTGACTCGGGATACCCCAACATGCCGTGGTTGCTGACACCCCTCAGGAACCCTGTGACACCAGCCCAGATGCGCTACAATGAGGCACATGGTCGGACCAGGAGAGTGATTGAGCGGACATTTGGTCTCCTGAAGAGCCGCTTCCGCTGCCTGGACAAGACAGGAGGGTCCCTCCCATATGCCCCAGCGAAAGTGTGCAAGATTATCATCGTCTGCTGCATGCTCCACAACCTGGCAGTGCGGAAGGAGTTGCCTCTCATCCAGGATGACAATGACCAACATCCGCCACCTGTGGAGGATCCTGGCCTGGACCACGATGCCAGTGATGATGATGATGATGATGAGGGTGATGTCCGCACACAGCTCATCACCAACTTCTTTAGCTGAATGTGAGTATCCTGAGGTGTCATGTCAATGATGTGAGTTGGCATGATATGTGTAGGTGGTGCTCTGGTGCTGTTGGAGTGTGTCCATGGGCTACTTGACTGGATGTGTGTAGCGATGTGTGCTTACAGGTGGTCTGTACTCCCCAACAGTGTTGACATGCTAACTTGGTTCTGGGTGGGTATCTTGTAACATGTATTGTGCATGAGTTTTGCTGTTCTGTCCTGTTCTCCATTGCTTTTGACTGTGTGTCATTTCTGTCCTTCACAGGGTACTTTCAGATTCGTTTGGTCAACTGTGTCCACCGACGACGTGATTGTACTTCCAGGGTGGTAGCTGTTGTGTCCCTACAGGTGATGTGCGCCACACCCATGGACTTCCTTCCTTCTACAGTTGTTGACTGTGTGCCCGCTGCCAGGTGGGATTACCTTGCATCTGTAGTGGTTACGACATGTTGCAACTGTGTAATAAACCTGTGCTTCACTTTGTGATGTGCGTTGTCTGTGGTCACACATTTGACTGCCATTTGCTTACTGCACCTGTGGGCTACTTGACTAAAACTGGGAATAGGTGTGGTGTCTGTGCATTGCACCGTATTCCCTGGCAACATCAGTGTAGGCAATGAGTCAGATGGCCTAGGTGTGTATGTGTTGTGTAGCCCTGGTGGTGTGTCTCCCTCATATGTGTCACGTTGCCTTTACTCACATGCCTGTGTTGTACTTGCTGTTGCAGTTCGCATACACAGTGTAATTTTGCAGTTCATCATCCCCATGACAGCACCCACGTTGGAATCACAACAGAGGCAAGTATGGTGTATTAGTGTGTTTATTGTGATACATTTGTGTGAATAGTGCATAGGATGGTTAGTGCTGTACATATATCTTGCAATCAGAAGTTCCTAGGTGAATTGAAAGTCCTGGTAGACAAAATCCCCAGTATCGGGGCCACAGTTGTCTGAGACATTGGTCCAACTTGTACTCCCCATGTAATGTGTGGGAGTTGTGTTGCCGTCAACAGGGTGAACAGTTTGTGCACAAAGGTGAACATCCAGAACAGGTTCAGGCTTCCTGGGAGTTGCACTTGGCCATCGGCCTCTCACTTGCCCATCCTCGGACGACCCCTCTTCTTTGGGGGGGGACCCTCAAGTACAGGCTGCTGCGGTGCAGGGGACTCTCCGCCAGAGTCATCCTCCCTCCCTGTGGCAGTTGCAGTTTGTTCAGCACCAGATGTTGTTGGCACACAGGGAGGTGTGGACTGGTTGCTGTTCATCTGGCGGAGGCATTGTAATATGTCCCTGTGCACTGCCGTCATCTCATGCAGTGCGTCCAACTTGGACTCCACGCGGGACATGTGTGAGTCCAAGCGGGCATGATGGGCAGCCTGCTGCTGTTTCATGTCTCTGAGGAGCCCCACTACCTGGCTGAGATCTCCGGTGCTGGACTGGTACGCATCGGCTATGCGTACCAGTTGTGGGTCATCATGCACACCAGCAACCTCTGCAAGCAGCGACCTCTGTCTCCCACCCCTCCCACCACCCCTGCCGACATGTGCAGTGCGTGCAGTGGCATGCACAGATGACCCTGGTCCCCCTTGGGGGTTGGTGGTGGTGGTGGTGTCCATGGCCCCACGTTGGTCCAGGGTCCCTGTGCTGGTGTTGCTCCTTGTTCTGTCCATGTCGGCAGGGATGGTATTTGTGGTGACAGTCGTTGGAGGGGTGGGTGCAGGGGTGCAGCTGGTGGTCCTGCTGGTGCTGCAGCTGGTGGTCCTGCTGGTGCTGCATGTTGACTTGCACCGGATGTGCCAGGTTGGTCTTCTTCGTCCGAGGAGGGCAGAGGCTGTACGACACCAGTGAGCTCCGCATCCTCTTGAGCCTGGGACTGGGACTCCTCAGCGTCTGCTGCTGTGTCCCCATCATCACCTGTTTTTGGGAGACACACACAATGTATGTTATGTTTCTGCAGGCATCAATGGTTGACACACCTGACAGTTGTGACTGTGCCTCTGGGTGCGGGCCTGTACATTGCATTGTCCTAAGTCGTCACAGTCAGGGGTTGATATTGGTGTAGCACATTGTCCTGCATTATTTGGGCATTTCTATGTATTTGTTGGGGTGTGAACATGGTCTGCATTGGTTGTATTTGGTTGACAGCCTGCCCTCCTTCCCACCCAGCCAGTCAGTTATCCCACCATGGACTGTGCTTGCATTGCAGGGAGTGAAAGTTGTCTTTCAGGATCTCAGTCAGTGGTGTCCTGCTGTTGGTTGTTGCACAGTTGCCAGCAGGGCCTTGTGCTCCCCACAGCAGTAGCCAGTGTCAGCCATCTTGTCAGTCCTTATCCACTCCCTGTGATGTGAGCATGGTTCAGGGTGGTGTTGATGGGACAGTTGTGGGGGTGAGCTATGTCTGTGACTATGACTCCCATCATGCTATTGCCTCCACCCCACTTCCCAGCATTCCCATACTTACTTGCTTTTGTGGGGAGTTCAGTGTGTGTGGGTGTGAGAGCAATGGCAAGATGGCTGACAGTGGTGTCCTGCTGTTGGTTGTTGCACAGTTGCCAGCAGGGCCTTGTGCTCCCCACAGCAGTAGCCAGTGTCAGCCATCTTGTCAGTCCTTATCCACTCCCTGTGATGTGAGCATGGTTCAGGATGGTGTTGATGGGACAGTTGTGGGGGTGAGCTATGTCTGTGACTATGACTCCCATCATGCTATTGCCTCCACCCCACTTCCCAGCATTCCCATACTTACTTGCTTTTGTGGGGAGTTCAGTGTGTGTGGGTGTGAGAGCAATGGCAAGATGGCTGACAGTGGTGTCCTGCTGTTGGTTGTTGCACAGTTGCCAGCAGGGCCTTGTGCTCCCCACAGCAGTAGCCAGTGTCAGCCATCTTGTCAGTCCTTATCCACTCCCTGTGATGTGAGCATGGTTCAGGGTGGTGTTGATGGGACAGTTGTGGGGGTGAGCTATGTCTGTGACTATGACTCCCATCATGCTATTGCCTCCACCCCACTTCCCAGCATTCCCATACTTACTTGCTTTTGTGGGGAGTTCAGTGTGTGTGGGTGTGAGAGCAATGGCAAGATGGCTGACAGTGGTGTCCTGCTGTTGGTTGGTGTGCAGTTCCCAGCATGCCCTTGTGCTCCCCACAGCAGTAGCCAGTGTCAGCCATCTTGTCAGTCCTTATCCACTCCCTGTGATGTGAGCATGGTTCAGGGTGGTGTTGATGGGACAGTTGTGGGGGTGAGCTATGTCTGTGACTATGACTCCCATCATGCTATTGCCTCCACCCCACTTCCCAGCATTCCCATACTTACTTGCTTTTGTGGGGAGTTCAGTGTGTGTGGGTGTGAGAGCAATGGCAAGATGGCTGACAGTGGTGTCCTGCTGTTGGTTGGTGTGCAGTTCCCAGCATGCCCTTGTGCTCCCCACGACACAGCAACAGTGTCAGACATCTTTGATGGGCCTTTCCACTCTCTGTGGGATGTGCATGCGTGAGTGTGAGCTTGCTGGGCCATGTGGTGGGGGATGTAGAGCTGTGCCTACGACTCCCATCATGCTATTGCCTCCACCCCCCTTCCCAGCATGCCCATGCTTCCTTCCTTTGACTCTGCTTCCCTGTGGGGTGGGCTGCCTGTGCTGACAGGATGGCTGGGAGTGTTGTCCTGGCAGTTGTTTGGCTAAAAGTCCCAAGGGTGTCCCTGTGCTTCACACAACATTACCCAGGGTGGAGGTTCTTTGTGGGATCTTGAGTTAGGATGTGAGGCATTGCATTCTCCCAGGTGGGTTCTGTGGAGTTTGTGTTGAGGGGGTGTGTGAGGGGAGGTGCTTGTGACTATGGTCAGTGCTGCGAGTCCTCCTTCCCACCCAGCCAGCCAGATATCCCACCATGGAACGTGCTTCCATTGCAGGGAGTGGTGTTGTGCTGTTTGTTGGTGCACAGTTCCCAGCAGGGCCTTGTGCTCCCCACAGCAGTAGCCAGTGTCAGCCATCTTGTGAGTCCTTATCCACTCCCTGTGATGTGAGCATGGTTCAGGGTGGTGTTGATGGGCCAGTTGTGAGGCTGAGCGATATCTGTGCCTACTACTCCCATCATCCTATTGCCTCCACCCCCCTTCCCAGCATGCCCATGCTTCCTTCCTTTTGACTCTGCTTCCCTGTGGGGTGGGCTGCCTGTGCTGACAGGATGGCTGGGAGTGTTGTCCTGGCAGTTGTTTGGCTAAAAGTCCCAAGAGTGTCCCTGTGCTTCACACAACATTACCCAGGGTGGAGGTTCTTTGTGGGATCTTGAGTTAGGATGTGAGGCATTGCATTCTCCCAGGTGGGTTCTGTGGAGTTTGTGTTGAGGGGGTGTGTGAGGGGAGGTGCTTGTGACTATGGTCAGTGCTGCGAGTCCTCCTTCCCACCCAGCCAGCCAGATATCCCACCATGGAACGTGCTTCCATTGCAGGGAGTGGAAGTTGTCTCTCAGGATGTCAGTCAGTGGTGTCCTGCTGTTGGTTGTTGCACAGTTGCCAGCAGGGCCTTGTGCTCCCCACAGCAGTAGCCAGTGTCAGCCATCTTGTGAGTCCTTTTCCACTCCCTGTGATGTGCGCATGGTTCATGGTGGTGTTGATGGGACAGTTGTGGGGGTGAGCAATATGTGTGACTACGACTCCCATGATGCTATTGGCTACACTGACTTGCCCAGCATACACAGAATTCCTTCCTTTCAGTGGTCTTCACTGTGTGTTGGTGTTGTAGTGGTGGCTACATGTCTGGATGTGTTTGTTAGTTCTATTTGTGCCACTGCCTAGCTGTAGTTGTAGTTGTGTTTGTACATGTGATGACACGGTTAAATGTAACTTTGAGATGGCATGTGTTGTGTTTATCTGACTGAGATACACATTTTGGGATGATTCTGTTCTGGTTGCTGTGTAATTGCTATGAGTGCATGGTTTGACTCTCCCCTTGACAGTGATGTGTGTGTGTATTGTGGCAGAATATTGTGTACATTTGTTGTGTACTCACCAGGCTCTGGGATGTTCTCTAGTCCATAGACGCTCACTGGCGGAAGTATGGCCCGCACCTTCTCCTCCCAGGGCCTGAGGTATACTGGCTTGGCAGGAGGGCCACTGCCGGTGTATTGGCTCAGGAGGTAGTCCTTCTTGAGCAGCTCCCGTACCCTCCTGCGCACGTCATACCACCTGTTCTGGATGTCAGTCTTTGTGCGCAGACATGGTGATTGTGCGTTCACCCTGTTGATGATCCTCTCCCACATCTTGGTTTTCTGGGAGATGGGGGTCTGTTGGACCAGTGTACCAAACAGCTGTGGC
>CAWUFW010022890.1:0-86278 GCA_963921515.1 Calotriton arnoldi
ACAGCATATACCAGGCCAACTTCTCACACCCACCAACCCCCCATACCATAATAACAAAAATAAAAAGATTGTAGTACATGCGGGGATAGATCGTATCCAGAGATGGAGCTGTATGTCGATAGGATGTCTCCGTGTTATTTTGGCGGTGGCATAGGTTGCTCCCAACCCCCCCCAGATTGGTACAATCAGAATTGGAACAAGTGGAGCGCCCTCGTTCTGACAGGCAAATAAAGGCAAACCCTTAGAAAGATATGACACCAGTGGGCCCCAAATATATTCAAATTTTTTGTAGGAGGCTGCCAGGACATCCACCAGGCGTTCCATCGTAATTGCCTTCCATAGCCTGGCATGACATTAGGTCAGCGAGGGAGCCTCCATCTTTTTCCATGCAGCTGCTACTGCCATTTTGGCAGCTCCGAAGCAGAGTCACATAATGGATTTGTCCCCATGTGTTTGGAATTTCAAAGAGTCATTCCGCAGGCCTAGGAGTACGAACCCTGGGTCCTCTGGCAGAGGGTATCCAAAAATTACTTTAAGTTGCGCTAGTATCTCTGACCAGAAGGGTCGGATCATGGGGCAATCACACCAAATATGTTGAAAATCACCCAGTAGTCCACAGCCCCTTTAACAATGGTCTGATGTCTGGGGGAATATTTTCTTCAGTTTAGCAGGATAATGATACCAATCAAATAACAATTTATAATGCGCCTCTCGAAGCCCCATGGAATGGTTGAACTTGGCGATATCCCTCACCACCCCTGCCCATTGAGTTTCCATAACTGCGCCACCTAGGACTCCCTCCCAGTGGTCTTTATAACGGGGCCGTGGAGTGTGCAAAGTGTCCAACAATAGATTATATAGAAAGGAGATAGTGCCCTTTGTACCGCTACTACGCTTCGCAAACTTTTCAACGGGTGTGAGCCCTCTTGTGGCCGCATCCCGCATATTCGGGTGAGATACCCAGTGAATTAGCTGATTGTACCGGTAGTGTTCTGTGGAGGGGAGGTGAAAAATCCGGGCGCAGTTTTCAAATGTTCGTACTTCCCAATTATGTAATAAGTCTGAGACTGTTAGGCAGCCCCCTATCCTCCATGCCTCAAAGGGGCCAAGTTGCAGTGCGGGTGGAAATGCCAGGTTGAAATGTATAGGGTAAGTGGAGAAGGGAAGGTAGTTAGCCCGTCAGTCCCCGTGATCGTGTCCCACACTCAAAGAGTGGTGCGTGTGGGTGTGCTCAAGTAAGCATTCAACGGACGGTCCGCCTTAGGTTTCCACAATCTGTCCCAAATGTACTTTCCCATAACTGCCCTATCCATATGGAGCCAGTGTTTGTCTTACTCTCGGGCTGACCATTCAGGAATCACCCTCAACTGTGCCGCTTTATAGTATAAATTAAAATCAGATAGTACCAAGCCTCCCTTGGCTTTGGACAGTCTCAGCACTTTATAAGAGAGTCGTCCTCTACCTCCTTGCCATATGAACTGTGCTATCATATTACATAAGGTCGAGAAGAAGCTTTGCTCCACTTCGATGGGAAGCTCTTGGAACAGATAAAGCAGTCTGGGAAGGACTGACATTTTAACAGCGTATATCCTCCATAACTAGGAGAGATATTGGGGCGCCCATCTCTTTAAGTCTGCCTTTAGTTGCCGTAGTAGCGGTTGGTAGTTAGCTTGGAATAGCTCAGCTAGTTTGGGGGTGATTTTGATGCCCAGGTATGTAATCCCATGAGAGGCCCATTGAAAAGGTGTCAATCCGATGAGATCATCCACCTCTGCTTGAGAAACCATCAGATTAAGCAGATGTGATTTTGATAAGTTAATACGGAACCCTGCCACTTCCTCAAAGTGTTGCAGGTCCTCTAAGGTAGCCGCAAGAGAGGTAGCGGGTTGGGCCAGCGAGAGCAGAATGTCGTCCACAACCAGCAAGATCTTATGTTCCTCTTCTGCGAATCGGATTCCGAAATTCCGAGGGATTTGACGTATCCTGGCTGCTAATGGTTCTATACTTAAAGCAAATAATAAAGGGGAGCGGGGGCACCCCTTCCTTGTTCCCCTCCCAAGCGGGAACACTCCGGAGCTTACCCCATTACCAACACCCTTGCTGTGGGAGATGAGTAATTTGCTTTAATCATGGTCAAGAATCTTTCACAAAAAACGAATTTCCTCAAAGTATGAAAGAGAAACTGCCAATCCACCCGGTCAAACGCCTTCTCGGCGTCCAATGCCAGGAGAACTGCCGGGACAGATTTCTATGAGACTTTTTCAATCAGGTAGACCATTTGCCAAATATTATCATGTGTCTGTCTACCTTTTATAAACCCCGACTGATCTGGATGGATCAGGTCTGGGAGTAGGGTGTCCAAATGTGTAGCTAAGAGTTTTAAGTACAGCTTGGCGTCTAAATTCAACAAAGCGATTTGACTATAGGAGCCGCATTTTTTCCAGTCCTTACCTTGTTTGGGGATCAGAGAAATTAGGGCCTTGCTCATAGACTCTGTGACCTTAACCTTGTCAGCCATATAGTTAAATAGTGAGACTAGCTGCGGGGCAAGTTCTGACATATATGCTTCATAAAATTGGGCTGTCAACCCAACTGACCCCGGAGCTTTGTGACATTTGAGATTAGTAATCGCGCATCGAACTTAGTCTTCTGTGATGGGACTGCTCAAGAGATCGTTTTGGGCTTCCGAGACTTGTGGCACTGTCATGGCCTGCAGGTATGCTAATTGCATAGCCTCGTTAGGAAGTCCACCATATATAAGAAGCGGTAAAACCTTCCAAAGACCTGGGCTTTCCCTGTGTCGTGCACAATAGGTTCATCTTGCTCATTACAAATGTCCCCTATATGTTATTTTTCATTTTTAAGTCTCAGTTGCCTAGCTAAATGGGCACCTAACTTGTTACCCTGGTCATAGGTTGTTCAGTGGAGGCGGAGCAGGGTGAGTTCCGCTCGATTATTATAAATAGCATTGAGTTTCCCCTACAGGGCCGTAACCTTTTTCTGCTGAGACAGCATGGAGTTATCTTTGTGAATTTTCTCTGCTGTCTGGAGTTCAGCTTCTAAGGCCTGACGCTAATTAATCTAAGACTTGTTAAGGGCGGAATTTAGCGCTATACATTGCCCCCGAAGAACCGCCTTAAAGGCATCCCAATTGTTTAGTGGAGAGGTGTCACTCGGATTGTTATTTGGGAAAAAAACGTTTATGGTGGCCCTTAGGGAGTCCCATAGTAATCTATCTTGTAGCTGCGATTGTGGGAAGAACCATCTCCTATACTTAGGTGGCAGTGTCTCCCAGTCAATACAGATATATACTGGTGCATGGTCGGAGAGGGTCATGGCATAAGTTGTCGCTGACTGTAGGCCCTGATGTTGCTCACGAATACATAATCTAAATGGGAATAACTTCTATGGGAATGAGAGAAGAAAGTATAATCCCGGTCGTTCGAGTGAAGCGTGCGCCATGCATCAAGGAGGCCTAAGTCTCCAAATGCCCTCTGTAGGGATTGGGGGAAGCCGCCTGTGATTGAGTGTTGTGAATATGTGCTGTCCAGTTCAGCGTCCCATGTGAGATTAATGTGCCCTAGTAGTATAATTGCCCCTTCTACAAAATTCCCCAGGGTGGTTAGAAAAATATAAAAAAACCTAGCTTGATTTGTGTTGGGTGCATATAAAGTGGTGAACTTACATTGCCATCCCATTATGCGGCTTTTGACCATGGCGTACCTCCCCTCCCTATCTGCTTTGCAGCCTTTTGGTTCAAACCGTAAGGATAAGTAAAAAAAGAGCACCACCCCATTGTGTTTAGTGGGTGCCGAAGATTTGTACATTATCAGATACTGTTTGTGTTTTAAGCGTTTTTTCGGAGCGTTTGAGATGGGTTTCCTGAAGAGCCACTACGTCACGCCTCTGGTCTGTGTTGTATTCCAAAAACGCTGTCGCTTCGTGGGGGAATTAAGTCCCCTAACATTCCATGTTAGGGTTGTAATCACCATTACTTATCATTTTCTATGACCCTCTGCTGCGAGTGAGCACCATGTGAGTCCCCCACCCTGTCGTGTCTCCCGCCACATCCATCTCGTTCTCAAAGCGCTTCCTCTGTTTTGATGTTGAGATTGTCTAACTGCCCAGAATCCCCCATGTACTACGTGAGAAATCAAAAGGTAAACCCCCAACTAACTGAGAACAAAAACCCATTTTACTCGTCAGCAATTTTAACATAGTCTTGATACTTGCCTAGAGGCGTTCTGGTTCTTACCCGTTAAGGCATTCCCTCATAAAACATCCCCTTGGCTGGAAAGAAAAAAGGAGGAGGTAAAGGGTGAGGGAAGACATATGAGGCGGGCAGAGTGCCCACGAGGGCCCCCACCAACGGGATCCAGCATTCCACCCCATGTCCACAGTGAATTGAAAGTCTGGACTAACAAACTTGCCGTTCACACAAAGGTCTGTCCTTCCCCTCCATGGGAAGCTCCCGTCAGGTCCGCAGGTCACTGCTACGATATCCGTCTTCTTCAGCGGGTTTTGGGGAGTTTCTGATGACGTGGTGTCCGCCACTGGCCACCCTCCGGTAGGCCTGATTGCGGGCCCGTCACTCTGTCTTCCTTTGCTGCTTCGGGCTGCTCCAGTTGCAACAGCAGACCTAGGATTCGCCTCGCCTCCTGAAGATCGGTGACATATCTTGACTTGTTCTTAAGCTCAAATGCCAAGCCACTGGGGTATGTACATCTGTACTGGATATTTTCTTGTCTGAGCTTATCAGTGATAGGCTTAAATTGAGCACGTCTCGCCAGTGTCGCCGGGGCTATTTCCTGAAAGAGGGCACATGACATCTCCTGGAAGGACACCTTGCTGGCCTTCCATGCTGCCTGGAGGATGGCTTTCCTCACTTTGTAGGAGTGTAGTTTAACCAGCACATCACTAGGGCGACGTTTCTCACCTTGTGTTGGGGGTCCTACCCTGTGCACTCTTTCGATTTTCGCCTTCATACCGGATTCCCCCAACAGTTCTGCAAACAGGCCCTGGACAAAGGCCTCCAGATCCGGTCCCTCCACTCCCTCCTGCAGGTTTCAGATGCGTACGTTGTCCCTACGTGCTCTATTTTCAAGGTCCTCATTTTTTAAGACCGCAGTGTTGAGTTGGTCATAATGGAGTTCCACTGTATTCTCTAGCCGGTTCGATCTTCCCTCCAAGTCAATGACTTTTGTCTCCAGTTCTACTGCTCTTGTACCGACCACGTCCACATCTTGCTGGAGAGAGAGCAGCCGGGTGTTGATGTCAGATCTTAAAACCTCCAACGAGGCAGCTAGGTCCCCCTTGAGCTCCTCTCTTAACTCTTTTTTGAAATCCTTCAATGAGGCCAGGAAGTCATCCTTCGTGAGGGCCATAATCTCAGGTTCCGGCCCGCGAGAGGAGGGTCCCCCAGAATCAGCTGCAGCGAAGTAGTTAAAGACCCTGTTGCTCTGCTCCTTCTTTGGCGGCATAAAGGCCAGGGGGGATCACCCCACACCAACACCACTTGCAGTCAAATGTGGGTAAGATTGCCATCTTTATGCCCCATCCGCTGCACCAGAGGCTCACCAGCATCTTCACCTCCCCCCAGTGCCTCCAGCCGGCACCGCTCAGAACTGGCACCCCTCAGGACTGATCGCTGTAGGGAAGGCTCCCTATCCTGACTCGACTCCAACTGTCCCAAAAGGCCTCCAGGCCCTGCACACCTCTCACGATTGCCACAGTATCATGCCTCGTTCAGGGTCCATGCATAAAGTTTTTGGTTTATTGGCCGTGGTTAGGGAGTGACATCCTCTCACATTCAGGAGTCCGCATTTAACTCATTTTGAAGGCCCCGGTGTAGCCACCGTCCCCGATGGCCGCCATCTTGAGGTCAGGGAGTTGACGGTTGCCTGCGGCCTTCATGTCCTCAGCTCCGGGTAGCCCTCAAGACCTGCCACTGGCCCGGCACTCACCAACAGCAACCGGTACAGCAGCGTGCCCCACGGTCCTCTTCACTCTGGTCACCTCCCATGTACAGCTCCAGGGAAGGCTCCGGTGACTCTCTGTGTCCGGGACCATACCAGCGGGTGTCCCCTACGGGATTCAAAGGTAGGGATTCTAAGGTGTCCGCCATACCTCTGACCTTCCTAGCCTCCGGGTTGCCGCCACGTCTGCTCCTTCTCTCGTCGGTGTGACGTCCAGGCCTCCAGGGGTGCATCTCAGTCTCTCCATAGGCCCCGCCACATGTGTTACCCAGCCACCGCACTGGCCCACGGGTATCTTCCCTTCGTTCCTCCTCCACTCAATACTGACAGGGAGTCACATCCATTCTATCCCCACCGCCAGACTCCCTCCAGTAGCTCATTTCCAGCTTTGTTGCAACGAATGCCACGGAGCCCTCGCGGATCCCGTCCACAAGGCCTTCTTGGATGGCTACGCACCCCCACCCCCGCTTTTTAAATGGATTCCTATGGCATCAAAATTGCCTCATATGCGGACTACACTCAGTTAAAGCTCTTTAACAAGGATGAGTCTACCCCAGCTAAGGAGACTTTTTTACCATGTATAAAGGCAGTTATGAGATGATTAAGAGACAATAACCCTCAATGTAATCCAAACAAGATAGAAATTCTGCTGTTTTGCTCCAACCCACTACCAGGTTGGTCACGCTGCTGGCCAAGTGAATTTTCACCCCCTCCACCCTACAGAAGTGGAAAGGAATCTGGGGGCATTATTTAACAGTCATTTTTCTTTTAAAGCCCAGATTTCTTCTGTGGTGAAATTCTGTTTCTGGATTCTAAAAATGCTAAAAATATTTCTACACTTTATCCTGCTCAGAAAATAGTGGTCCAAACTCTGATTCTATCCAGGTTGGACTACTCCAGTGTTCTTTACTTGGCCTTACTGGAGTATTCAACACACCGGCTCCAAGTGGTGCAGAATACCGCAATCTTCTGTGCAGACTCCCGAAGCGGCCCTCCATTTCGCGATACTGATGGCAGCTGCACTGGTTGCCGGTGAGCAAAAGAATACATTTAAAGCTCTACCAATTGCTTAACGAGCTTTCCATGGAGTGGGACTTAATTACCACAATGCCAGGATTTGAGAATATTGCCCTGCTAGGGCTTTGCACTCCGGAGATGCTCCTCTGTTAGTGGTTCCATGCTTTACCAAAAAGAGACAGGGCAGCACCTCCTTCTTGGTATGAGACACTTGGGTCTGGAATCAGCTCCCACTACAACTCATAACAATGCCTGATGAGTCTTCCTTCCGGAAGATGTTCAGAGCTCACCTATTCAGCCCATAAAATGCTGCATTTGACCTATATTTTCTCTGCAGCACTGGGACACTCTTGAGTAGTCACACGCTTTTCAAATGTACTAATTCATTCATTGTTATCTTTTGCCATGTAATTTTAGAGTCTCTAGCCCCTCTGATACTTAAGTAAACTAACTTCTGTGTTCTGGGAGATTTTACCATTGGTGCAGTAGCCAACGCAACTCATACACATGGATGGCACACCTTTGACCTTTAATTCTTCAATTTTGCCAATCTCAATACTTCGCTTCCATCAGCCCCCCCTAAGCAAATATTGTAGCAATTTGCTTTTGATGTGCATTTGACTGGCACTCTTTTGCAGGCAACCTGAAGTAAAATTTCTAGATCCTGGCCTAAGATTTGTTGTGCCAACCCTTTTCAAGCTCTTAACATGACACCTCCTACACTCTTTGAGGATGTAGTGGAAAGATGTCATTAGTTACAATTCATATAGTTTGTCAGCTTTGAATACTATTTCTCCCCTGAAGTTTTGTAATTCAGCCCTTAATTCTCCAGGGGCTTCATAAGTAGCAAAAGCATTTTAATAAAACACAGATTACTCCCTTTTCTGAGAATCTCTTCTCTGGCATTAATTCCCTATGGAAAGTTTCTCAATTATTAATTCTTTCCTACAACCTCCTACTTCAAAAAGGCGGTGATTTCCCTATCTCAAGCTCTGTGTGTAAATTGATTTCATTGTTTCATGATAAAATTGTGGCTATTCAAGGTAAATTTAGCTAAGAAGCGAATCTTGATACACTCCTTTCCTGAGCAATTCCTTCAAAACCCTCATGGACGTCTCTCTCTCAACTTGTACTCTGATCTATGCTGAGGAGACCCTGGCAGCCATCATCACAAACAAATCTAGTTCCCTGTCTTATCTCTGCACCCCACATTTTAATCAAAGGACAGGAAATAATGAGCCCTCTCTTGTGTTATCTACTTAGTAGATCTGTAAATTCTGGCACTGTTCCTTCCCAGTGGAAACTGACACTGGTGCCACTTCTAAAAATCACCTGCAGACAATTTAATTTATCTTAATAAAGAAATGACTAATTTCTTCCTTTACCCACCAATTTTCTAGAAACTTCTGTCAACAGCCAACATTCAAAATATTGGAATCCAATCATATTAAAAACAATTCTGAATCTGGTTTTAGACCACATCACAGTATATAATTAGCCCTTCTTTTTGTCATGGAACATACCCATCTCGAATTTGGTGTGCCCCAGGCTCTTCTTTGAGCACAACTTTATTTAATGTCTAAATGGACCCCCTTAGCCAAGCTGGTAGACTTCTTTGGACTCAACATCTTGTATACCGATGATACCCAGTTCATTGTTTCTATAACAGATAACATTCTATTGATACAACACAAGTTCAAAGCCTGTCTTTCCTACTTGGAATCATGGATGCAAGACAGTTGTCTTAAACTCAACTCAGAAAAATAGAAATTATGATTTTTGTTGAACCCATTTCAGCCTGTGCACATTCCTAGTGGCCACAAGAATTTTGACAGCCACAGTTCATTCAAACCAGCTAGGAACGTATACTTTAATAATTTACATTTTTGAGTAAGTACTATTTGGGTATTCACAGAATCCGAGTATAAAGTTACTCAAAAGTGTAACTTACATCTATCCACCACCTGAGAAATGGGATAGAGCCAAATTTACAAGTGTTACTACTGCCAATGTAGTAGTAAGTCAAGTGCCACACATGGCCAACCACATGTACTGTAACACAATCCCATAGAAAACCATTAAGATAGGGACTTTAAATAATGTCGCATAGGAAGTAATGTTAAAATTAATTAAATTATGTTAAATAGTTAAAAATATAAATAAAGTTAATATAATGCTATATATATATTGTGAACACGAGTATGCTGCACTCGATAATCCAAAGTTTCCTTTAGTTTATTAATTTCTCACAACATTGACGCTCCACCAACGTGTTTCGGCCTCACAGGGCCTTTTTCACGGTAGGTGAGTCTTCTACATGATTTATATACTGCTCCCACTTTAGTCTTTAAGGAGGCATTATGGGCATTGAAGTTCACAGTACATTATTTGTTACAGTGTGAAACTCAAATGTACTGTTCTTTTTCAGAATAGAATCAGCAATCTCTTGCCTTATTTCTTTATTACATTATGTCACATTTCTCCTAACAGCAAACAGAGCAGAGCAAGCCATTAATACTTAATTGTCATGTATACATATATATTTGACCATTGCCTTAAAGTATAGTGTTTCTACATTTTGTATAGAGTCAGTGTTGGGAGACAGGGAGGCATTATGGGAATCTTAGTTCCTTTTATGATTCCTTTTGTGGTGGTACATTCGGTATAGTACCCAAATAATGCCTCACTGTAGTCCAACACTGGTACTATATAAAATGTAGAAACACTAACGTGGGAGCAGTATATAAATCATGTAGAAGAAAGACTCACCTACTGTGAAAAAGGCCCTGTGAGGCAAAACGCGTTGGTGGAACATCAATGTTCATAGAAATTCATAAACTAAAGGATACTTTGGATTTATCGAGTGCGGCATACTCTTGTTCACAAAATCGAATTTGGGCTTTGGTTCAGCCCCACCCCTGCACCTGCTGCAGTGTACGCCGAGAAAAGGCTACAGCCCTAACTGCTGAACGGAATTACACCAAATTTGGCAGAAAGGTAGCCCTTGGTTCAGTAAGCGTTCTTTTTGTCAAATGGTGTAAATCCGTTCAGTAGTTAGCGGAGAAATTTAAATATTGACAGATATCCATATATACGGGCATGAAGGATCCATGAACCCTCCCGATCTCGAGCCTGAGATCTGATTGGCTGCCAACACTTCAAACCAGGAAGTGTTGGCAGCCATCTTGTGACTCAGTTGAACCGAGTCACAAGAAAAACGATAAAAAACAAGAAAGGGGGGCAGGGTAGAAACACCATGACCCCCTAGGCCTGCACAGGGGGTCCCACAGAGACCCCGAGGGCCAAAATAAGCATTTTTTTAAAAATGTTTTCAGCGGGATTCGCGTAGGGTGAGCGAATCCCACTAAATTTTTGTTTTAAAAAAACTAACCGCGGTCTCCTACGCTTTGTTTCTATTAAGCCCCTGGGTCCGCCAGGTCCTGGGGACCGCCACTTCCCTGGGGCAATAGTCATCAATACATGCGAGGGCACACGGCCCCCTGCAGCCCCGGTGACCGCCACCTTCTGGAGCTTTATTGTTTTTAAAAAATGCATGGGGGGCTCCTGCCCCCCCATGCAGCCCCTGGGACTGCTACCTCCCTGGGGCTTATTTTATTAAATGCAGGGGGCTACGCACCCCCCCGTAGCCACGGGAACTGCCACCTCCCTGGGGCTAAATTTTAAAAAGAAGTATGGGGGGCTTGAGCCCCCCCACACTGCCCCGGGGACCACCACCTCCCAGGGGCACAGATCAATTAAATGTGGGGGTCCGTTGCGGACCCGCAGGGATCACCACCTCCCGGGGCTATTTTAAAGATGGGTGGGGGGCCATGCGGCCCCCCTCCAGGAGCCTTCCATGGCCCTGGGGACCGCCACCCTCCACGGCTCCAGCAATGTCCTGGGGTGCCCACCCCTGGGACATTGCAGTTTGCTATGGCATGGCGAGAGCACCGCTCCCGCCATGCCATAGCAAACTTTTGCTTCGCTTCATGGAAGCAAGAGCAGGAAAACTGCTCTTGCTTCCATGAAGTGAGCAGAATTGCTTTGGGCAAAGGGAGCTGCATGTTAGCAGCTCCCTTTGCCCAAAGCAATGCCAGCTCCTGCAGGAGGCGGGGAGCCGGCAGGGACCATGGGGGCCTTGGGCTCCCTCCGCGGTTACCAATGAGAGGCCAAGCCCTCGGGGATGGGGTCCCCGGGGCCGAAAATGGTCCAGGAGGGGGCCACTCGGCCCCTCTCCCTCTCCCTTTTTAATTTTTATTTTTAAATGGCCGGGCCCCGGGAGATGGGGTCCCCGGGCCGAAATCAGCCTAGGGTAGGGGCCGCCCGGCCCCCCTCCTTTAAAAAAACAAATGAAATGGCTGGGAGAAAAATGAAAATGGTGTTTGCCCCTGGGGATAGGGTCCCCGGGGTCGAAACGGCCCTATGGAACTGGGGGGTATTAATTATTATTTTTTTCTCTGGTGTTAGGAGTCGCGACCCTATCGCGTCTCTCAGCGTGGCCCCCCTAGTGTAATGTTGCGGTGGAATTGCGGATCCATTTTAAATAAACAATTAAATTCTATCTAATTCAGAAGGTAATTAACTTTTTTACAGAGGTGGTGATATTGAACATCATAATCACATTAAAATTGTCAGAATTTGATCTATTATTTAAAATGTAAATTAAAAGTTAAAGTTGTAAGATTATATGTGTTGTAGTATATTGAATTTGTGCTTTTGTTTTGTGGATTCACGATGGGTTCGCAAATCTGATTTTTAAAAAAAATAGTATATATGTTTAAAAATTAAAAAATGTAACTGTTGGGTTATAGGGTGGCTCTAAGAAGAGCCGTTGTGTTTATGATGACTTTGTTGGCTTTGTTGCAGCTACATGTAAGTGAGAATGCATAGGTTAAGGTTGTTGAAAAACACTCTGTTCCCTTCATCTGTGAAGTGAACTCCATCAGTTCTGTAGATGTTGTGCATGTCAAAACATAGATTGTTGTTATAGCTAGAGCCCATGTTATGGTCTCTGAGGTAAGCAGAAACAGCTTTATTGACATTCTTCCTAGTCTTCTCATACAAGCAAGTGATGAAGATTATGGAAATATTCTTAAAGACTTAAGAATTGGTGTCTTGACGGATCATGGAAAACGAGCTTTAGAAAGTCGACTACTAAGGAACTTGTTTACACCTGGAGAAACAGCAGCTGAAGTAATGTACAAAATGCTTGTAGAAAACAAGTCTATAGTTTGTCTAATGTCTACACTGCAAGAGTGTTCTACATTTAATCAACAACTTCTCAAAATGGAAAAACAAGAAATTGTGGAAATTAAAGCTATTGACAAAATTGAACACCAGGGAGTGACAATTCTTTATACTGAGAAACTACAGGCTAAATTGGATTCTTTGGAAAAGTCTGTATCTAAAACTGCAGGATTAGAAAAGACTTTACATGTATGTAAAAACTGTTGAGTAATTTTGCGGTGTAATTTGAATTTAGAAGAAGGATTGGTTAATG
The DNA here is from genome assembly GCA_963921515.1 of Calotriton arnoldi. NCBI lineage: Eukaryota > Metazoa > Chordata > Amphibia > Caudata > Salamandridae > Calotriton > Calotriton arnoldi. The sequence goes on from CAWUFW010022890.1 coordinate 12,493, forward strand.
GAGCAATGGGAACATTTGTTGATTTTGTAAATGTTCAAAATAGACATGGAATAGAATTTTTGATTATAAAATGTGATCAGATAAATGAGGTAAGACAGAGTGGGCGTTGTGTTGTACTTTTTTGCTTGTAAAAGACTTGTATGTTCGCAGACAACAGTTTCCCCTTCTCTAGCATATGCAGTAACTATTCATAAATCTCAAGGTTTAAGTATAGACAGGCACTATGCATGCACTCATCCAATCACCCAGGCACTACCCATATACTCATTCATTCACCCAGATACCATCCATGCACTCATGCAATCACCCAGGCACTGCTATTGCACTCACCCATTTATCCAGCTACTACCCATGCACTCATCCATTCCCTCAGGCATTGTCAATGCAGTCATGCAATCATTGAGGCAGTACCCATTCATTTATCCAATCACACAGATACTATCCACGCACTCACCCAATGAGCCATGCACTACCCTTCCACTTATCCATTTCCTCAGGCACTACCCATGCACTCATCAAATCACTCAGACACTATCCATACACTGATTTATTCACCCATGTATTATCCAGGCACTCATGCAATCACCCAGGCAGTACCCCTGTACTCAACTATTCACTCAGGCAGTACCCAGGCACTCATGCATTCACTCAGACAGTACTCATGTACTCATCCAATCACCCAGGCACTATCCATACACTCATTCATTTACCCAGGTACTATCCAGGCACTCATGCAATCACCTAGGCAGTACCCCTGTACTCAACTATTCACTCAGGCAGTATCCTTACACTCATGCATTCACTGAGGTACTACCTGTGCACTCATTCAATCATCCAGGCACTATTCTTACATTCATCCACACACACATTTATGCAAGCAATTAGTTTCACTACATACAATTTTTGATTTTGTAAGCACCTTTTTTAAAAACTATTTTGAGGTTTTCTTTGTATTTTCTTTAACAATTCTTTTTTTTGTGGTCTTTTTGACTTTTTTGAAAGTGAAATAAAACTTATGAAGTCCAACTTTAGTGTTTCTAAAGAACAAAGAAACACAAGGTTCCAAAACCCCCCCAAAAAGTTAACACCTATGTGTTTGGAGAAGATTGATGATGTCATCAATTGAAAGGTCTCCAACGCAGAGAGTAGTTAAACACTTCCTGCAGTGTATTCCTGCATCGGCCAGTTCGGGGAAGATCCGGGGTTGAGGAGTGGTAAGAACAGCTCCAGTCGATGTTGATGGCTGATTTCCGTTATCTGCTGCAGCTTGCTCCCTCTTCTCCCGAGCCATCAGTTCTCGCGCACGACGAGTTGGGTGCATCGTCTCAAGATGTTTTTTCATAGACGATGTGCCACAAGAATATTTTTTCTCCGATCCTCTGGAGAGAACTTTGTGGCATATGGAGCAGGTGACTTTCTGAGCATTCACCTTTTTTCCCCCTCAGGGACGTTGAAAAAGGCCCAGACAATCCTCTCCTTGTGTTTTTTTTATCTGCTCTTCAATATCTTCAATCTCCTCCAGCTGCTCTTCTTCTGGATGTGAAGATGCCATTTTAAGATATGAATTGGTCAAACCAAAATGTGTTTTAAAGATCTTAAAAATATTTTACAACTACACTAATACACATTTTTTATATTCAATAATAAACCTCTTTGTTTAAAAATATATTATACGTATATAAGTACGTATTTTAGACTAACATTTGTTTAATGGATTCGCGCACCAAACGTGTTGATCCGCGACTGGTTTCAAAACATTTCAAAACAAATTTATAACTTCTATAATGCTATTTGTTTATACTCAGTAATAAACCTCTTCATGAAAAAAATATATTAATTTGGTCTAAATATGTATTTTATACTGACATTCGTCTAACGGATTCGCGCACCGACCACATAGGTTCGCGATCGGTGCGCGACCCTTTCTTGTAAACAAAAAATATATATATTTATCAAAATGAGACAACAATACATATTTTATACTATTAAAAGCAATCACACAAAACTTAATTTAGCAAAAAACTGTAAAAAAAACTTACCCTGAAATATTAAATGCAAATTTTCTTTTTCCATTCATAATGCTGTCATATAATATCAAACTCTACAAAATTTGGAACAATAGAACAATATTACACAATTTATTAGAAATTGTAATTATTCAAATAAATAGCACTGTAGGTCTTTAATCAGCTACATTGTATATATTTTAAAGAAGTGATTATAGTTATTTTAAATGTTTTTAAAAATACGTAGAAAATTGTACAAAAAAGAAAAAAATAGTTGCAAACATCTTTTGATAAATAAAAATGTTTAAAACACCTTAGACATTCACTGAAAAAACCTAAGGTTTCAGGGACGTTATAGTTTATGCTTATGAATTTATAAAGCGCGTAGCTGCCCTTAGGCTTCCCAGCGCTAGGAGAAAACATAACAACGGTGGACTTGGTCAGGCTGCCTGAAGGTGGGAGTTTAGGGAAAGAGCAATGTTTTGAGTCTCTTCCTGAAAGCTAATTCATTGGTTAACATGCGCATATCCCTGGGCAGTGAGTTCCACATTTTGGGAACAAGGTGCATGAAAGATCTTCCTCCCCATCTTGCTCTTTTTATTCTGCCCTGTTACATGAGAAGATCCGCTGAGGATCTTAGGGCCCTACTTGGGGTATAGTGAGCGACCAGTATTTTTATTAAGTTTTATTAAGTTATTTAGTTAGGAATTAGCATTAAAAAACCTTACAAATTCACTGACAAAGCCACAGGCTTCACGGATGTTACAGTTAGGAATTTGCTTTTTAAAAAACCTTAAAAATTCATAGAAAAAAACAAAGGTTACAGGGACGTTATAGTTAGGCTTATATTTTCCTAGCAAAAAACCTATGAAATTCAGCTGTTATAGTTAGCTGAGCTAACTATAACTCATGCCCCGGCAAAGCACTGCTGATGACGTCACATATTATATCACTCATGACATGGTCAGTGACATCACTGATGACATCACTGATAACATCTTAAATGACATAACTGATGACATCACTGATGACATCATCCACATAATCTCTGATGCACCTACTCACACCCCAATATAACCTATTATAACCCACTCCAAATTTCAGACTACCATTCTTGAAACAATTGACACACCAATACCAGTACATACATACCCACTCACTGATTCATAGGCCTACATAAACATCCACTCACCCATGCAGGCACTCATACAGCCAGTAACTCACCAAGACAGCCACTGATATATCCACTTATACACCCATATAGCCACTCATATACCATCAGTCACTCCTGGAGCTACTCACACACCTAATCACTCACCCAAATATTCAATCACACAGCCACTTACTCACCCATACAAAAACACACACACTCACTATTGATACAGACACTAACAAATACTTACTCTCCTTACAGTCACTGACAAAAGCACACAATCACCCATACAGCCACTCTCACAATCACTCACTCACAAATACAATAACTTATATACTCCAACACTCACATATTCTGCCATTCACATATGAAGTGACTCACCCATATACCACTGAGACATCCATTCACTTCCTGACACAGCCATCTGCACACTCACTCGCCCATACAGTCCCTCACAGACGCACTCATGAACCCATACACCAAAGGATTTACCCACTCATACATCAATGCAGGGAGTCACACACCCCTCACCCACCCACACAGACACTCAGGCACCCATCATTCAGGTACTCAGTCAACTAATCAATAACCCATATAGACACTCATGTACCTACTCACCAATCCATGCAGCCACTTACACACCAACTGAGAGACTGATATACACATTCACACAGATTAGTTACTCACCCATACAGTCACTAAGACACATTTAATGACTCACTTATACAGTCAGTCACGCACGCACTAAATCACCCATACAGACACTCATACACCCACTCATTCTTCAATGCACCTTGGTGTATATATATATTACCTACTGGCGGTCGCCAGTAGGTAGTTATAGTTAGGACCTATTTTTCATAGGAAAAGCAATTTTTGTTTTCCCAATAACTTTAGCGTCATTTGACGAATCTTCGCAAAATTTTCAAAACTTGTGGGGCGCTCTGGTCAGCTCCTGTCTTGAAAGTTTCGGGGTGATTCGCCAAGCGGGGGCCGAGAAAAAAGGGGGTCCCAAAACATGTTTTCTCCATGTTAATTTCCATAGGAAACTTTAGACACAGCTACAGCCCGAACTGCTGAACGGAATTACACCAAATTTGGCAAAAAGGTAGCCCTTGGTTCAGAAAGAGTCCTTTTTGTTAAATGGAGTAAATCCGTTCAGTAGTTCCTGAGAAATTCAAAAAATAGAGTTCGGAAAATCAATTTCCCATAGGAAACTTTGGCCAAGGCTACAGCCCGAACTGCTGAACGGAATTACACCAAATTTGGCAAAAAGGTAGTCCTTGGTTCAGAAAGAGCCCTTTTTTTTAAATGGAGTAAATCCGTTCAGTAGTTTTTGAGATATTAAAGGAAACAAATCTTTATTTATCTGGGCGGGACCTAACTACATAAGCACAAGCTTGGCTCTAACTGGATCCCAACACCTCAATCCAGGAAGTGTTGGCAGCCATCTTGGTGCAATGCTTTTTAGGTCTCGCCTAGCGACGCAGCGCATGCGCTAATCGCTTGACGAGATCTATTGTTGTTGAACACTACCCCAGCAAGACCCCCTACACTACCCAAACACCACTGCACTACCCTAAAACACTACCCCCAGCATGACTCCCTACACTACCCAAACACCACTGCACTACCCTAAAACACTACCCCAGCACGACCCCCTACACTACCAAAACACCACTGCACTACCCTAAACCCTAAAACACTAACCCCAGCACGACCCACTACACTACCCAAACACTACTGCACTACCCTAAACCCTAAAACACTACCCACAGCACGACCCCCTACACTACCCAAACACAACTGCACTACCCTAAACCCTAAAATCCTACCCCAAGCACGACCCCCTACACTACCCAAACACCACTGCACTACCCTAAACCCTAAAACACTACCCCCAGCACGACCCCTACACTACCCAAACACCACTGCACTACCCAAAACCCTAAAACACTACCCCCAGCACGACCCACTACACTACCCAAACATCACTGAACTACCCTAAACCCTAAAACACTACCCCCAGCACGACCCCTACACTACCCAAACACCACTGCACTACCCTAAACCCTAAAACACTACCCCCAGCATGACCCCCTACACTACCCAAACACCACTGCACTACCCTAAAACACGACCCCTACACTACACAAACACCACTGCACTACTCTAAACCCTAAAACACTACCCCAGCATGACCCCTATACTACCCAAACACCACTGCACTACCCTAAACCCTAAAACACTACCCCAGCACGACCCCCTACACTACCCAAACACCACTGCACTACCCTAAACCCTAAATCTACCCCCAGCACAACCCCCTACACTACCAAACACCACTGCACTACACTAAACCCTAAATCTACCCCCAGCACAACCCCCTACACTACCCAAACACCACTGCACTACCCTAAACCCTAAAACACTATCCCCAGCACGACCCCCTACACTACCCAAACACCACTGCCCTACCCTAAACCCTAAAACACTATCCCCAGCACGACCCCCTATACTACCCAAACAGCACTGCCCTACCCTAAACCCTAAAACGCTACCCCCAGCACGACCCCCTACACTACCCAAACACCATTGCACTACCCTAAACCCTAAATCTACCCCCACCACGACCCCTACACTACCCAAACACCACTTCACTACCCTAAACCATAAAACACTACCCCCAGCATGACCCCCTACACTACCCAAACACCACTGCACTACCCTAAACCCTAAAACACTACCCCCAGCACGACCCCCTACATTACACAAACACCACTGCACTACACTAAACCCTAAAACATGACCCCCAGCACGACCCCCTACACTACACAAACACCATTGCACTACCCTAAACCCTAAAACACTACCCCCAGCATGACCCCCTACACTACCCAAACACCACTGCACTACCCTAAACCCTAAAACACTACCACCAGCACGACCCCTACACTACCCAAACACCACTGAACTACCCTAAACCCTAAATCTATCCCCAGCATGACCCCCTACACTACCCAAACACCACTGCACTACCATAAACCCTAAAACACTACCCCCAGCATGACCCCCTATACTACACAAACACCACTGCACTACCCTAAACCCTAAAACACTACCCCCAGCACGACCCCCTACACTACACAAACACCACTGCACTACCCTAAATCTACTCCCAGCACGACCCCCTACACTACCCAAATACCAGTGCACTACCCTAAACCCTAAATCTACCCCCAGTATGACCCCCTATACTACCCATTCATCACTGCACTACCCTATACCCTAAAACACTACCCCCAGCATGACCCCCTACACAACCCAAACACCACTGCACTACCCTAAACCCTAAAACACTACTCCCAGCACGACCCTGTACACTTCACAAACACCACTGCGCTACACTAAACCCTAAAACACTACCCCAAGCACGACCCCCTACACTTCACAAACACCACTGCGCTACCCTAAACCCTAAAACTCTACCCCCAGCACGACCCACTACACTACCCAAACACAACTGCGCTACCCTAAACCCTAAAACACTACCCCCAGCACGACCCCCTACACTACCCAAACACCACTGCTCTACCCTAAACCCTAAAACACTACCCCCAGCACCACCCTACACTATACAAACACCACTGCGCTACCCTAAACCCTAAAACACTACCCCCAGCATGACCCCCTACACTATACAAACACCACTGTGCTACCCTAAACCCTAAAACACTACCCCCAGCACAACCCCCTACACTACACAAACACCACTGCGCTACCGTAAACCCTAAATCTACCCCCAACATGACCCCCTATACTACCCAAACACCACTGCGCTACCCTAAACCCTAAATCTACCCCCAGCATAACCCCCTACACTACCCAAACACCACTGCACTACCCTAAACCCTAAAACACTATCCCCAGCACGACCCCCTACACTACCCAAACACCACTGCCCTACCCTAAACCCTAAAACACTACCCCCAGCACCACCCTACACTATACAAACACCACTGCGCTACCCTAAACCCTAAAACACTACCCCCAGCACGACCCCTACACTATACAAACACCACTGCACTACCCTAAAACACTACCCCCAGCACGACCCCTACACTACCCAAACACCACTGCACTACCCTAAACCCTAAATCTACCCCCAGCAAAACCCCCTACACTACCAAACACCACTGCACTACACTAAACCCTAAATCTACCCCAGCACAACCCCTACACTACCCAAACACCACTGCACTACCCTAAACCCTAAAACACTATCCCCAGCACGACCCCCTACACTACCCAAACACCACTGCCCTACCCTAAACCCTAAAACACTATCCCCAGCACGACCCCCTATACTACCCAAACAGCACTGCCCTACCCTAAACCCTAAAACGCTACCCCCAGCACGACCCCCTACACTACCCAAACACCATTACACAACCCTAAACCCTAAATCTACCCCCACCACGACCCCCTACACTACCCAAACACCACTGCACTACCCTAAACCATAAAACACTACCCCCAGCATGACCCCCTACACTACCCAAACACCACTGCACTACCCTAAACCCTAAAACACTACCCCCAGCACGACCCCCTACATTACACAAACACCACTGCACTACACTAAACCCTAAAACATGACCCCCAGCACGACCCCTACACTACACAAACACCATTGCACTACCCTAAACCCTAAAACACTACCCCCAGCATGACCCCTACACTACCCAAACACCACTGCACTACCCTAAACCCTAAAACACTACCACCAGCACGACCCCCTACACTACACAAACACCACTGCACTACCCTAAACCCTAAATCTACCCCCAGCATGACCCCCTACACTACCCAAACACCACTGCACTACCATAAACCCTAAAACACTACCCCCAGCATGACCCCCTATACTACACAAACACCACTGCACTACCCTAAACCCTAAACACTACCCCCAGCACGACCCCCTATACTACACAAACACCACTGCACTACCCTAAATCTACTCCCAGCACGACCCCCTACACTACCCAAATACCAGTGCACTACCCTAAACCCTAAATCTACCCCCAGTACGACCCCCTATACTACCCATTCATCACTGCACTACCCTATACCCTAAAACACTACCCCCAGCATGACCCCCTACACAACCCAAACACCACTGCACTACCCTAAACCCTAAAACACTACTCCCGGCACGACCCTGTACACTTCACAAACACCACTGCGCTACACTAAACCCTAAAACACTACCCCAAGCACGACCCCCTACACTTCACAAACACCACTGCGCTACCCTAAACCCTAAAACACTACCCCAGCACGACCCACTACACTACCCAAACACAACTGCGCTACCCTAAACCCTAAAACACTACCCCCAGCACGACCCACTACACTACCCAAACACCACTGCGCTACCCTAAACCCTAAAACACTACCCCCAGCACCACCCTACACTATACAAACACCACTGCGCTACCCTAAACCCTAAAACACTACCCCCAGCACGACCCCTACACTATACAAACACCACTGTGCTACCCTAAACCTTAAAACACTACCCCCAGCACAACCCCCTACACTACACAAACACCACTGCGCTACCGTAAACCCTAAATCTACCCCCAACATGACCCCTATACTACCCAAACACCACTGCGCTACCCTAAACCCTAAATCTACCCCCAGCATAACCCCCTACACTACACAAACACCACTGTGCTACCCTAAACCCTAAAACACTACCCCCAGCACGACCCCCTACACTCCCCAAACACCACTGCGCTACCCTAAAACACTACCCCCAGCACGACCCCCTACACTACCCAAACACCACTGCGCTACCCTAAACCCTAAAACACTACCCCATCACGACCCCCCACACTACCCAAACACCACTGCGCTACCCTAAACCCTAAAACATTACGCCCAGCACGACCCCCTACACTACCCAAATACCACTGCGCTACCCTAAACCCTAAAACACTACCCCCATCACGACCCCCTACACTGCCCAAACACCACTGCGCTACCCTAAATCCTAAAACACTACCCCCAGCACGACCCCCTACACTACCCAAACACCATTGCGCTACACTAAACCCTAAAACACTACCCCCAGCACGACCCCCTACACTACCCAAACACCACTGCGCTACCCTAAACCCTAAAACACTACCCCCAGCACAACTCCCTACACTACCCAAACACCACTGCACTACCATAAACCTTAAATCTACCCCCAGCACGACCCCCTACACTACCCAAACACCACTGCACTACCCTAAACCCTAAAACACTACCTCCAGCATGACCCCTATACTACACAAACACCACTGCACTACCCTAAAACCCTAAAACACTACCCCCAGCACGACCCCCTACACTACACAAACACCACTGCACTACCCTAAACTCTAAAACACTACCCCAGCACGACCCCCTACTCTATCCAAACACCACTGCACTACCCTAAACCCTAAAACACTAGTCCAGCATGACCCACTACACTACCCAAACACCACTGCACTACCCTAAACCCTAAAACACTACCCCCAGCACGACCCCCTACACTACCCAAACACCACTGCACTACCCTAAACCCTAAAACACGACCCCTACACTACACAAACACCACTGCACTACCCTAAACCCTAAAACACTACCCCAGCACGACCCCCTATACTACACAAACACCACTGCACTACCCTAAATCCTAAAATACTACCCCCTACACTATACAAACACCACTGCACTACCCTAAACCCTAAAACACTACCCCCAGCACAACCCCCTACACTACACAAACACCACTGCACTACCCTAAACCCTAAAACACTACCCCCAGCACGACCCCCTACACTACACAAACACCACTGCGCTACCCTAAACCCTAAAACACTACCCCCAGCATGAACCCCTACACTACCCAAACACCACTGCACTGCCCTAAACCCTAAAACACTACCCCCAGCACGACCCCTACACTACCCAAACACTGCTGCGCTACCCTAAAAACTAAATCTACCCCCAGCAGGACCCCCTACTCTACACAAACACAACTGCGCTACCCTAAACTCTAAAACACTACCCCAGCACGACCCCCCACACAACCCAAACACCACTGCGCTACCCTAAAACACTACCTCCAGCACGACCCCCTACACTACCCAAACACCACTGAACAACCCTAAAACACAACCCCTAAACTACACAAACATCACTGCACTACCCTAAACCCTAAAAGACTACCCCAGCACGACCACCTACACTACACAAACACCACTGCACTACCCTAAACCCTAAAACACTACCCCCTACACTACACAAACACCACTGCACTACCCTAAACCCTAAAACACTACCCCCAGCACGACCCCTATACTACACAAACACCACTGCGCTACCCTAAACCCTAAAACACTACCCCCAGCACGACCCCTACACTACACAAACACCACTGCGCTACCCTAAACCCTAAAACACTACCCCCAGCACGACCCCCTACACTACCCAAACACCACTGCGCTACCCTAAACCCTATAACACTACCCCCAGCACGACCCCCTACACTACTCAAACACCACTGCGCTACCCTAAACCCTAAAACACTACCCCCAGCACAACCCCCTACACTTCACACACACCACTGCGCTGCCCTAAACCCTAAACCCTAAAACACTACCCCCAGCACGACCCCCTACACTTCACAAACACCACTGCGCTACCCTAAATCCTAAAACACTACCCCCAGCATGACCCCCTACACTTCACAAACACCACTGCACTACCCTAAACCCTAAATCTACCCCCAGCACGACCCCCTACACTACCCAAACACCACTGCACTTGTTATGTGCTGGATTGAGCCCCTAACATAGGTGTGCCGTTTCAGAGGCACAAATCCTTCGTGCCACAAAGACAGGCAGGCCCTTTCACCTACATTAGCCCTCCCTTCACAAATAACGAGCTGCAGAGGCTGTCCCTTATCTGACGTGTGCTCTGGGTGCAGAAGACGGTCCATCCTAAATACGTCATATCCATGTCCAACAGTGACTGACCTACGTCACAACGAGTTCTTAGAAACAGACCCTTAAGCTCTTGGGATTTTCCCTAGCACAGGATTATTGATTTCTCCAAGAACTCATTAAATATGCATGAACCACTATTTCCTAAGGGTTCATTCCTGACGTCTTCCTCTGACCGACTTTACGTCAATACTAACATTCCAAGGCACCTATCAGGTATAAATATACCTCCCTTTGCCCAAGCAAACCAGAGGGGACCGAGACTTCCATGCCGACACTCTGACCTGAGACGCTGCAACCTGCGTCATGCCACAGCTCCAGCTGGCAGAGGTCCATCCACCCATCCTGGGGTGTCCAGCTCAAGATCAGGATGAAGTCCCACTAAGGTAATGGGGTTAGACTAAATCCTAGGGGATTCTTGGCTCTCTAAGACCTACACACATGCTAGGTACACTTAGGTACATCTAGTTAGGCATCATAGGGGTATAGGCTTTATCTTAAATGCATTCTGTATTTCATGTATGTGTTCATTACTATTGCACAATGGTAAAACTGTACCATGCATTTTTATTTAACTGCACTGCTGGCCATATTTCTCTGCTACTGTCCAACAGTTGTTGCAGCACATATTACCAGTACTAGAATAACAACTGTGCAATAAATTTTTATTGTAAACACACCCGACTGTTTCTTCTATGTACTTCTCTGAGATGAGTGACTGAATGAAAAGTAGTATATTGTTTCCACGATCCTGAGGGATCAGGGTTTTATGTTATGTGGTTGCCAAAAGCTATTCCCTTCTTGTTGTCAAGAAGTTTCTAGTGGCCTCTGAGCTAGCTGATACACAGTAATTAAGTTTAGTATACGCGATAGGGGCATACTGACCTCAGTCCTATGCCAAGCCTATAGTGTATGTTATTCAAATGCGCAGAACCTATCAGGGAAATAGGTACTACAGTACATGACGCCCAACTTGAATTTGGCACTTATTTAACAGTAGAATCTGAGTAGTTCAGTCATGCTTATTCTCAGAGACTCTATCACACTACCGGCAGAAATGGGAAAGAACCCTCTCCCAATGCCGTGAGGGCCGAGAGGAAATCTCATAAGGGAGTACACCCTCCCGTGTTTACAACACTGTACCACACAAAGTACTCCTTAGAAGCGAAGATAATACCCGCGTCATAACAACCCTAAAAAGGTGTAAATGGGAAGCCCTGAGATGAAGAGACCCACTACGGAGTGGGGAAGGAAACAATTCCTTTTATTTTAAATACCCTCACACACCCTAGTGGTGTCATGCTTCATCATCGGGTCACCCTGACGCCTAAAAGTCAGGGTGGGCTCGACCGTTTTTTCAGGGATTTTTTAGGAATAATAAGACCAGGGGGAAAAAAAAAAAAAAAATTTAAAAAACCTCCAACAAATCCCAGTATCCCTTTAATATTGGATTCATTAGGGTTATTAAAAATATGTAAATAGGGGTCAGAATAGGAGTATTTATGGTCCTATGACCCTTCAGCCGACATGTTTCAGTCCTACTAGGGCCATAAAGGTCCCGGACTTTCTTCGGGGCAACGATACAACCTCCCTGGACAACGCAAGAGGAAAATCCCTACACTGCTGTTTATCTAAGGGCAGATAGCTGCTCCTTAGTTGACTCGAAGATAATTTATCTTCTTGATCCTGTTAACGCTCCATCTGTAAGAACAAACAAAGACAAACAGGGCCAACAACACATATTACTCAAAGAGTACATTAAATTGCTTCCCAATAGTGATGTGCTGGCCAGTGCACCAGTGTCATTAACTTGGTGTCAACAAACCCATCATCTCTTGTAACCACGCGGATCCGTGGTTATTACACACATATAGTTTAATTTTTACCACACTCTCATAGGTGGCACAGTATGGTGTAGTGGCGATCTTTGTCGCATCCTATTGATATCCACATTCTCGTGTTTGTGGTCTCAAAGTGTATACACCCGTGTCACTCTCACACTACAGCACTAGGCTGCTATCAATCACCGTGTTTTATTCTTTCATACACAACACTCAGATTTATACCCTTACCCAGACATGGGCGAGGGAACTCTTCTCCGGGCACCTCGCAGAGTAAGGGGTTGCCCTGTTGTCAAACACTGCATGTTGGCAAGCAGTAACACACCAAAAAAGGAAAGATAAAATCACCATAGCCTGTGAGCAGAATGAAATACTCAAAATGCATGTTTAAAAGCAGGCGCGCACATACCTGTGATCCCATTCAGTGTTAGAATTACTCACGTCATCAAGGGTCCTCCCCGCTCTCTCACCTACTCGGTGCGGGTCCCACGGGCCTTTGTGTGGAGACGCCAAGTATACGGTGTATAAATACCCCTAATGGGCGCGCCATTACTAATTCTAAAGAACTAATTGGAGCGATCATGTGCGTGCGTCTACAGGTCAGGCGCCGTCGTGCAGCGTCACATCTGTGAATAGAATGCTGGGAATTGTAGTATTTTACCAAGTCTATTACGAATGGACTAGAACATAAACCAGTGTGCGCGTCATCCAACAGATGCCGTCGCGGCCCGTATAAATTATAAATAGAGTGCCAAGTTGTGTAAATTAAATTAAATTTCAAACCTGCTAAAGTTTAATGAACAAAAGCCAATTCTGTTAGCACATTACCAGTTGTAGTGCTAGTGTCTGGCAGCCAAAGCTGAAAACAAACGGACTCTTTTGGAGAATACTGAACCTCTTGGCAACCCAACCCTGGTGAAATAAGTCTTATTCATAAATCTAAATCAGGGCATTCTAACATCAAAACAATCTGGAAAACTTTATTGGGACACCCAATATTGCTAGTCCTAGTATTAAGGGCTGTTACTATTAAAGTATCAGTAACTGCCGTGCTGTGTTACATCTAGGAATCAATGTAATGTGGGAAGAATGATCAACCAACATACAGAAGGACGCACAAGTGTTACCTCCTATATATTTGATTCCACGGAATGGAATCATTCAGGCCAACAACGTGTGTCCTCAAGCGTAAACCCAACGTTGCTCACGTTCCAGTAATCTACTGCTAAGGTTACTTGTACCACTCACTTTCTCTATGACTGTCCATTTAATATCTGTGTCACTGTGTTTTTGTTCAAGATAGTGAGCGGTGAGTTTGGTAGCTGTAATAGCCCTCCTAATCGTGCTTCTGTGCTCACCTATTCGTGTTTTTATTTTTCTGCTAGTCATGCCTATATATAAAAGTTGGCATGGACACTTGATGACATATACAACGTTTTCACTATTGCAATTAGTATGTGAGCGTTGTTCCCAAGGCGATGTCATACCAAGATCGATTTGTTTGGTGTGTTCCGTAAGAGGGCAAGCCACACATGACCCACAGGGATAATGACCTGAAACTGGTGGCTTATTAAAAGTGTAAGCTGATTTAGCGTCTTTTGTCTATGCATATTAGTATGGACCAGTGTATCTCTTAAACTTTTATTCCTCTTGAAAGAGAACATAGGTTTCTCAAATGTGAGTTTGTTAGATGTTAATACCGGCCATTTTTATTTATAATCTTTTTAATATTGTTAGACAAGGAGTTATAGGTAGTGACACATATCAACATATCCTTTTGCGGTTTTTCATGGGTTTCGAGCAATGCCTCCCGTGGGGTGTTACGCGATCTTTTATTAGCCCGTTCAATGATTTTTCTGGGTATGCCTTCTGTTGTAGTTTAATAGTCAGGAGGGCTGCTTCCTTCTTATAGTCTTGTAAGTTGGTACAGTTTCTACGGACCCGGAGAAATTGGCCCACTGGTAAGTTCTCCCTGAGTGCACGAGGATGTGCACTATCAAAGTGCAACAGACTATTCCTGTCTGTAGGTTTGGTATATAATGAACTGATAAGGTACCGCCTCTAGCGATCAAGTTCACATCTAAAAGAAACTATTCCACTGTTCGTGGTCATGGTGAAGTTTAGATGTGGATTCAGTTGATTCATCCAGATGAGAAAGTTATTCAAATCAGAATTATCTCCCTTCCAGATGACCAAGATGTCATCGATATACCTGAACCACTTACAGATGTTATTGGAGTAAGGGTTATTGGGCCAAATGTGTTGATCTTCACCATGACCACGAACAGTGGAATAGTTTCTTTTTTAGATGTGAACTTGATCGCTAGGGGCTGTACCCTTATCAGTTCATTATATACCAAACCTACAGACAGGAATAGTCTGTTGCACTTTGATAGTGCACATCCTCGTGCACTCAGGGAGAACTTACCAGTGGGCCAATTTCTCCGGGTCCGTAGAAACTGTACCAACTTACAAGACTATAAGAAGGAAGCAGCCCTCCTGACTATTAAACTACAACAGAAGGCATACCCAGAAAAAATCATTGAACGGGCTAATAAAAGATCGCGTAACACCCCACGGGAGGCTTTGCTCGAAACCCATGAAAACCGCAAAAGGATATGTTGATATGTGTCACTACCTATAACTCCTTGTCTAACAATATTAAAAAGATTATAAATAAAAAATGGCCGGTATTAACATCTAACAAACTCACATTTGAGAAACCTATGTTCTCTTTCAAGAGGAATAAATGTTTAAGAGATACACTGGTCCATACTAATATGCATAGACAAAAGACGCTAAATCAGCTTACACTTTTTAATAAGCCACCAGTTTCAGGTCATTATCCCTGTGGGTCATGTGTGCCTTGCCCTCTTACGGAACACACCAAACAAATCGATCTTGGTATGACATCGCCTTGGGAACAACGCTCACATACTAATTGCAATAGTGAAAACGTTGTATATGTCATCAAGTGTCCATGCCAACTTTTATATATATAGGCATGACTAGCAGAAAAATAAAAACACGAATAGGTGAGCACAGAAGCACGATTAGGAGGGCTATTACAGCTACCAAACTCACCGCTCACTATCTTGAACAAAAACACAGTGACACAGATATTAAATGGACAGTCATAGAGAAAGTGAGTGGTACAAGTAACCTTAGCAGTAGATTACTGGAACGTGAGCAACGTTGGGTTTACCGTTTGAGGACACACGTTATTGGCCTGAATGATTCCATTCCGTGGAATCAAATATATAGGAGGTAACACTTGTGCGTCCTTCTGTATGTTGGTTGATCATTCTTCCCACATTACATTGATTCCTAGATGTAACACAGCACGGCAGTTACTGATACTTTAATAGTAACAGCCCTTAATACTAGGACTAGCAATATTGGGTGTCCCAATAAAGTTTTCCAGATTGTTTTGATGTTAGAATGCCCTGATTTAGATTTATGAATAAGACTTATTTCACCAGGGTTGGGTTGCCAAGAGGTTCAGTATTCTCCAAACGAGTCCGTTTGTTTTCAGCTTTGGCTGCCAGACACTAGCACTACAACTGGTAATGTGCTAACAGAATTGGCTTTTGTTCATTAAACTTTAGCAGGTTTGAAATTTAATTTAATTTACACAACTTGGCACTCTATTTATAATTTATACGGGCCGCGACGGCATCTGTTGGATGACGCGCACACTGGTTTATGTTCTAGTCCATTCGTAATAGACTTGGTAAAATACTACAATTCCCAGCATTCTATTCACAGATGTGACGCTGCACGACGGCGCCTGACCTGTAGACGCACGCACGTGATCGCTCCAATTAGTTCTTTAGAATTAGTAATGGCGCGCCCATTAGGGGTATTTATACACCGTATACTTGGCGTCTCCACACAAAGGCCCGTGGGACCCGCACCGAGTAGGTGAGAGAGCGGGGGAGGACCCTTGATGACGTGAGTAATTCTAACACTGAATGGGATCACAGGTATGTGCGTGCCTGCTTTTAAACATGCATTTTGAGTATTTCCTTCTGCTCACAGGCTATGGTGATTTTATCTTTCCTTTTTTGGTGCGTTACTGCTTGCCAACATGCAGTGTTTGACAACAGGGCTACCCCTTACTCTGCGAGGTGCCCGGAGAAGAGTTCCCTCGCCCATGTCTGGGTAAGGGTATAAATCTGAGTGTTGTGTATGAAAGACTAAAACACGGTGATTGATAGCAGCCTAGTGCTGTAGTGTGAGAGTGACACGGGTGTATACACTTTGAGACCACAAACACGAGAGTGTGGATATCAATAGGATGCGACAAAGATCGCCACTACACCATACTGTGCCACCTATGAGAGTGTGGTAAAAATGAAACTATATGTGTGTAATAACCACGGATCCGCGTGGTTACAAGAGATGATGGGTTTGTTGACACCAAGTTAATGACACTGGTGCACTGGCCAGCACATCACTATTGGGAAGCAATTTAATGTACTCTTTGAGTAATATGTGTTGTTGGCCCTGTTTGTCTTTGTTTGTTCTTACAGATGGAGCGTTAACAGGATCAAGAAGATAAATTATCTTCGAGTCAACTAAGGAGCAGCTATCTGCCCTTAGATAAACAGCAGTGTAGGGATTTTCCTCTTGCGTTGTCCAGGGAGGTTGTATCGTTGCCCTGAAGAAAGTCCGGGACCTTTATGGCCCTAGTAGGACTGAAACATGTCGGCTGAAGGGTCATAGGACCATAAATACTCCTATTCTGACCCCTGTTTACATATTTTTAATAACCCTAACGAATCCAATATTAAAGGGATACTGGGATTTGTTGGAGGTTTTTTAATTTTTTATTTTTTTATTTATTTATTTATTTATTTTTTCCCCCCTGGTCTTATTATTCCTAAGAGCTCCCTGAAAAACGAGTCGAGCCCACCCTGACTTTTAGGCGTCAGGGTGACCCGATGATGAAGCATGACACCACTAGGGTGTGTGAGGGTATTTAAAATAAAAGGAATTGTTTCCTTCCCCACTCCGTAGTGGGTCTCTTCATCTCAGGACTTCCCATTTACACCTTTTTAGGGTTGTTATGACGCGGGTATTATCTTCGCTTCTAAGGAGTACTTTGTGTGGTACAGTATTCTCAGAGACCCCTACTCACAAATCGCCAGAGACGTCTGGAGTGGGTAGGCACAAAATTCCGCCACAGCTGAGTAGGCAAACTTCCTATGTATTGGCTGTTGGTTAATCAAGCTTGAAGGAAATAGTTCCCGAACAATTGTGCATTTTAAAAACCTTATCTTAAAACCCTTTTTTAGGACATTTTTTTTCACAACACAATGTCTGTCGAGGCAGCTGCTCCTGTCACTGGGACACAGGTCTCAAATGACGAAGAGGAAGCAAATGCAATACATTTTGCATCCAAAATCAGGCATACACTCACACAAAAACCCCTCAGACATGGTTTAAACTAACCCTGGGCAAAGCACTACGCTACGCTCGCGTAGTTTGCGAAGTTTGCGCTACTTCGCACAACGCGAATTGCACGTAGCACAGTGCATTCACGCGTAGCGTAGCGTAGTGCAGCGGTCATTTTTTGCTTGCTCGCGGTCCTCAACGTCAAGTTGGCGACCGCGAGCAAGCAAATGACATCCCGGCGAGACTTTTTCTCGTTCGCGATCAGCAACATCAAGTTGCCGATCGCGAGCGTGGAAAATAAACCTCCCGGCGAGATTCTCAACGTGGGGAGGTCAGGTTTCTCATTGCGAGTGGTCGCGTATGCTCGCGACCGCTCGCGATGAGAAACTACCAGTCCGCGTTGAGAAAGCTGCCGCTCGAGTAAAAATCTACTCGAGCGGCAGTAAAAGACAGCTCGCACTGTGCAAGATGCCGTTTTCAATGATTGCACAGTGCGGACAAGCATCCGGCACTGTGCAATCATTGCGAACAGTGCACTACGCAGTTCACGTAGTGCTACGCGTAGCTCGCGTAGTGCGAACTGCACTTTGCGTAGCTTCGCGTAGCGCTACTTCGCGAACTACGCCCAGGCTTAGTTTAAACAGACCGAGGAGGTACAGTGATATTAATAGAGACACACGAAGATTATCAAACAGATGTGTTCTATTCTTGGGTTACATTCCCAGCAGTGAATGCAACAACTCAGACTTTTCATTCTTACATTCATGAAAAAGTCCCAGCGGTCTACACTCCGTTTCAATCACGGCATTTATAGAGCGCGCTACTCACCCGGGAGGGTCTCAAGGCGCTGGGGGAGGGGGTAAGTTACTGCTCGAACAGCCAGGTTTGAGGAGATTAAGATTCCGCTCACTGACCAGGACCACAATTTCTGGTTTAATGGCGACCTACAACAAATAAATAAAACCAGGCTCGGTCCACTAGGTAGACCAGGACCTACATGTCCGACATTAGCTGGCTACACACCACATCCTGACATTGATATAATGCCACAAGATGCACTGCTCTTACAACACAAAGAGTTGGTAAAACTCTTACAGAGCCATGACGCAACTCGTCATGAGGACACTTGGTGTCCAGCCCACAGTACCTACAAATAGCACAGCTCCAACACAGAGCACCGCTACTAAAATCACTCCACAAAACGTACACACAGTAATGGGTAAACTGCCCACGAAGCGTGAACAGATTCCTTTCTGGGTAGCTCAGAAAATTACCCAGTTAGAAGCAGTATTTCCAAATACCACACCATTTGAAAGCATATAATGCTAACACTCTGCTTGCCCATGGGGATCACACCACAGTTAGAGGACTGCACCACTTGGGGTACAGTCTTTGCTGCCATATATACCAGGACTCATGGTATTCCTTCCTTAGCGGTAATTCCAGATGTCTTACGACAGATACAGAACAAGTATGGAGCTGAAACAGCTCTGACCTTAGGTATGAAATTACTAGGTAACTACGACCAGGTATCAACAATAATACTAGCTAACATTAAAGGGGAAGCAGCTTCAGTGGCGATCCGCCAACACCTAAGAGAGGTCAGTCTTGTAGACCAATCACAAGAACTTCCCAAAATAATTGAAACTGCATATGCAGAACTGGGAAGGGACAGTTTGGGTGGGAAAGCTTTTAAAACCACAGCTAATGGGCAGTCCTGAGAAGGACAATTATAAGCAGACACCTACTTCTTCTAAAAAGAAGTGGGATAATAATAAAAAACAAACATTTTCAGAAAAGATTCTCAGTCCCGAGGTAGGTCTCCTCAACAGGAGCCCTCTGCAAAGAGGTATAACCTTAGGAATAGGGATAATATTAGGAAACCTGACAGGTATCAGGATACTGATACACATTCCTCTCGACAAACAACACAGGGAGAGAAGGAAAGTCAGCACACAAAGAAGAGCGCAAGCAGTCCAGGGACAAGCACGCTCAGGACTCTTCTAAAATAGAAGACAAGCCACAATCCAAACCTCAATTTAAAAAGAAGAAAGTTGCAGGTCTCAAAGTTAGCTATGCACAGAATCCTAAGGACTCAACTTCTGAATGGGGAATGGGCTCAGACAATGCTAGACAGCGCGGCAGAAGTAACAATAGCTCGCCAGAACCTGAAGGAATTTCTGGACAGCAATATTGAATGATTACATCACGGTGGAAACACCAGACAAAAGGGTGAACGTCCCACACAAGTTATATGAAATAATACTCCGCATGGAGGAGGACAAAAACAGGAAAGTAAAAGGTCTCTTTGCGAAGAACCTATTGTCTGGTTTTGACATACTGTTAGCAGAACAAGATTAGCCGCCAGCATTCGTCAGGGAGCGCCCAAAGGGAGAAAGTATATTTTTCCTGCATTTTCCAACCATGTTCCCGTTCACCTTAAACATACATATGCACGGGAGTGGGCAGTAGCCCAGGCTCCAGCATTGTATAAAAATCACGCTGGATGGGATGATGCCTCAACCCACCACGTGATCCCGTTAATAGTTTCACCACATGCTCAAAGACAATTTCGTATTAAGCAAGAAGCTAAAAACACAGGTCAGGTAGATCTTAGATCAACTTGAATACCAGGAGATCATTGAAAAATGCACTTCACAAAAGAACAAACCCTTGTTTCACTTATCAAAACATGATAATACATTTCGTCTAGTTTTCATTTACAGACACTTGAACTCTTGCACAAAGACATATACTGTCCAACATGCAGATATTGCCGCATTAATGAATAACATTATGCGGGAAAAATACAAAACAACACTTGTTGTCTCAAATGGATTTTTCTGTCAAACTATAGCACCTGAAAACAGGTACCTAACAGCATTTAGTATATTAGAGTCCCAGCGACAATTTTTGTCATCTCCCCGTGGGTATAAGAACAGCTCAGGGGTATTTTCTGAAAGAGTTACTGAATGGCTAAAGCACTTTGATGAAGAAGCGTTGTCCTATATGGATGAAATTTATCTAACGGACAACCTATTGGGGAAACACTTGACCAGGGTGAGCACCATTATTATGGGATTCGCCTCTGAGGGCTACACATTTAATTTTGAGAAATCAAAAATTGCCTACCTCTGTGTCCTATTTTTGGGATACTAGTTTTCAAGTGAAGGGAAAAGCCTGGCAGCTAACTTTTTAGAAAAGTGTGTGCTGCTCCAGCCTCCAAAGACATTAAAACAACTTCCAATCAGTACTGGGATTCCTAGATTTTGGCAGAACATACATTTTGGATTTCGCAGAGAGAGTAAAACCTTTCTACGACCTTTTTCAAACCTGACTTTTCAGTCAAACACTGGACACAAGAACACACCAATATTCTTTGTTCACTCCAGGAAGATATTATTGATTCCAAACACATACACACACGTGTAAACTTGCACCACTTGGTACTCAGTATCATTTTGAGTCAATGCGGGTACACTTATTAAACCTTTAATGAAGGTGAAACTGTACCAATCGCATACAAATCTCATCTGTACACAAACACAGAAATTAGTTTTAATTCAACAGGAAAAAATTCTGACAACCATTCAGACTGCTGTAGCAAAAGAAAGAGCACTGGCTCATGGGATGATGCATTATTGTCGTCACCCCGGTACCGGGACTAGCATTCCTAATGCCAAAGCCTTACATCCAGAATGGATACAAAGAGCTAATTCTTTTGCTGCATCAGACTTTGAATCCAGATTTGATCCAAGTTTAAAAACACAGGCATTCCTGCAATATGAAAAAGAACATCATCTACCAAATGAAATCTTGCCTCTAGATCAGTATGAATTTTTAAGATTTACACTGATGGGTCTGCCCCACCGGCCACCTTTGTTAAAGAACAGATGCTGGATGGCAAGTTCCATCCTCATTGCACCAAAAAACTACCTCTAGGTAATAGCACGGCTCGGTTGGCAGCTTTAAAAGCCCTGATACTTGCACTTGTAAACACGGATCGAGAATTCCCCACACTGATTGTGTGCGATTCCTTTTACTGTGTGCAATCATACAATAAAGCATAAAACGCTTTGGGAACAAGTAGTTCAGTTGAGAAACGGACTACCTATGCCCACTGAAATTTTGCCTCTCGATCAGTACGAATTTATAATTTATACTGACGGATCAGCACAACCCGCTAAAGGGAGTAAGCAAGCTTACAGTGCAGCGTGCGCAATCGTTAAAGGTCACATGCGCGATGGTAACTTCAGACCAATGGTCACTAAAACTCAATCTCTAGGAGATTGTACAGCTCAGCGAGCTGAACTACAAGCATTCAAACTGGCACTTGAAAATACAGATCGCGAATTCCCCACACTTATAGTGTGCGATTCCTTTTACTGTGTGCAATCATATAATAAATATGTACACCATTGGGAACAAAATGGGTTTAAAGATGAAAAAGGTGGCATAATTAAACACAAAAATTATGGGAACAGGTAGTGGAGTTGAAAAACGACCTACCAAACAAAAACTCACGTGATTAACACACTGAGTCATCAATGTGATGGCGTGCACGTTGCAGGGAATTCATTGGCTGTAGAAGCCACACAGGGGGCTGTTCACACAGCTTCCGTAGCTGTGCACACTCGTTCAACAACGAGAATAGACAGTTAGAATATGGTGGCTGTAATTGCTTCACGCAAAGGCAGCACAGCAGTGCCTAAGAAATTTCCACTCATATACTCCTACAAGTTAGGTGCAAACAACATTCCATATGCTCAGATTCCTGGAGTGGGGGATAGAGTATTTCCAAATATGGATAGTAGGCAGGAATTAATCATTTAAAGCACACAAGGGCTTGGGCTCCACGCATTCAGGGGTAATAGCTACTATTTCTTCATTGCCAACAGTGCTATTGGTGGCCAGGGTTCAGAAGTCAGACTATTGGCTTTGTCTTGAACTGCAACATCTGTAAACAGATGCCAGGCTCCACCATCACAAGACCCGCGCAGGTCCCATTGCTAGACAGCATCAGACTGTCCACTAGATTGTGTCGTGTAACAGGACCACTGCGGCCCCTCAAATTTTGAGGTGGCTTAAAAATATATCTTGGTGGCAGTGGATCCTTGCTCAAGTTTCCTATAGGTATGGCCTCAGCACTCGGCTGACGCTCAAAACTGTTATAGAAAGATTTGCGAGTCCATAACAGGAGATACGCAATCAACGTTACACCCTGACTGTGGCTCCACGCTTAGCTCTCGGGCTGACAAAGAGGCCATGGAAGGGATGAACGTAGTATTGCGGTACTCCTCTCCAACGCCATCCTGAGGGAATTTAGGTAGAGGAGAGGAAGGACTGGGGCATAGAGCAATCCTTAACAGCTAGGGTATTAGGCGGGGCGTTAGTGAGGTCAAACACTTATATGGATTCAGGGGCAATACACACCCAGCCAAGAAACTCTCTAGGAGGTCTGACTCCATTTACAAATGTGGGAACCTGATCATAAATGTGAAGGCACAGTGGCGGATGAAAACCATTCTGTATCTATGATCGTTTGGCTGTTTTACAGGAACTAAAGGAAACAAAGAAACAAACAAAGATTCTGTCAAAGTGAAACAGGCCGCCACTGGGAAGTCGAGGTAATCACGGCAAGACCTGTCTGGATCCCAAAAGTCGGGGATCTGGGCAGAGAGAGATAAAGATCGCGGACGCAAAGGAATTTGGCCCTCATACAGGAAAACCTGTGCCATTCCTTGAAGTGAAAGGAACAAGAACTGTACTTTTGCCGCATCTTGCCGTGAAAAGGAAAACAGATTCATTTCAAATGAAAGAATCAACCAAAAACTATGTGGCCAATACTGAGCAGTAGGCCTCGTGAACTCCACAGTAGTAGACGTCCCTCTCACTACAATTCAAGAAATTCAAACTGAAAAGCTCATCACGTTTGAGAAATCAAATCCATGGAGTGGGGACTATGCAACAATGCAATGGAACTAGTTCTCCTTGAACCAACCTTTCAAATTCAAAATAAAAGTCAAGACAACACTCAAGTTGCAATTTGGCCAAAAACAAATGTGTACACCAACGTTTTTCAACAAAAACATCAATTAATAAATGCTTCAACGTTTTTCAACAACAGCATCAAATAATAAATGCTTCAACGTTTTTCAACAAAAGCAAGCACTAATAAATGCATCAATGTTTTTCAACAAAAACATAAAATATTAACTTCACCATCTGAACGTTTTTCAGCAAAGACATCAACTATTAACTTCGACATTTCAACGTTTTTCAACAAAAACAGCAGAAATAACTTCAGCTAAACACGATGCAATTTCAACAATTGATCATACAGCTACTGGCTATTTCATTAACTGTGATACGTTTTCCATGGCTCCACGTGAACAGGAAGCGAAGCCAGCCCAAAAACAAACAACGAACATGCAAGTACAAACTTTTGAACCTTTTCTTTTTCCAAAATGATACAGACCTGGCTTCACCATTGGTAGAACTATGGAGTATTTCTGGGTTCATCTTTTTCTGTTCTAGCTTTGCTTAGAGCTAGCTTTTAATATGACTCTTAGTGGACACTTTCTACAACACAGGATCAACATAAAACTGAAGCCACGTCCATTTTCAATTCAAATGCAAAAGAGACTTATAAATGTATTCAGCCTGAACAAGCCTTTGTATTCTAAATAATGTATTTAATCATCCTGTTTTTAATTCTGATTAATGTATTTTGAACTTTCATTCATTTTCATTCATTTTATCATTCATTCAGTGATGTCATTACCTGCAGTACTTTTTTCTGAAAATTGGGTTACTGATACTGTGAATAATATGCTGTCTGTTTTAGGAATAATTGCTACATTTTCAGATCATGAAATGTTAGAGATTTATTCTTATTGTGACGCTTTATACCTGTTACCTTCATTAAGGTTATCAACTCCTACACAATTGTAATGCATCTAGAAATGTGGTTGTTTAAACACCAGTAGGAACGTTGCCAAACACCACCAAACACCATCGCACAGGGGTGGAATAGTTGACATACATCAGCAGGGGCAACATTAGATGCCATTTACAAAACAACAGGACAGACCCAGTTAGGAAAGTATGGGTGGTTTGGCCTTTTGACACAAATACCTGTCACAAAAATGATTCCTGAACATCACCAAGGGACTCAGTATACATAAGCCAGACCTATGTTAAGTACAGATAACATCAAGAGGTAGTGAAATCCTACAGTGTAGGGAAGTTGTGCCTTTTTTTGGCTAGAAGCCCCAACACTGACAGTAGTGAAACAAAAGTTTCCTTTGTAAAATTCAATGCTTTAGGCAATCTGAAAACAATGCTTGTGCAGCACTTTTATTTTTCAGTTCACATCAGCTAAAGAAATATTTTTTCTTTTTTGCAAAATAGCACTCTTACATACAGACTGCCCCTCTTTCCTTTTTGATAAATTTTATCTTTCACATACAAGCAGTGTGATACACCTTGGGAATACCTCACGAACAGGAACTATGCTTCTCATGGTTTCTAATATTTAAAAGACCAGTCTGAAAAGACTGCAACTACAACATACCTGTTCTCTGATGCCTGTTTTTTGCAGTGAAGAATGTGTGGTCATCATCTGTCTGACACTTCCAAAGGAAACGCCAGCGGCCTTTACCCCCAGGCTGGAACTGCTGAAGTCCCATGCTTGGCTGTGTCCCAAGCGTATTCCCATCAAACCAAAGCATTCCTTGCAAATCCAGTGGGTGCTTTTTGCTTCCTTTAGCTAGCACCAATGTATCGATTACAGCACCGGCTGCCTCAGAACCAGCAACTGGCTGCACTATTCTGTGCTCCCACAATGATTCTGCGAGGTATTACAAAGGTCCGTCCCCTGCAGTAACTAGCAACAGAAATGTTGTGTCTCCTTGCCACATTTTATCTCTATTTTGCTAAAACATGTCCTGAAACACATTTTTTCTCTTATTGTTTCAACTCTCACGAGTGCTTGGAGCTTTCCCTCTAAATTTACCTTTTTTTTTTTCTAAAGAAAGCATGGTCTTCTGAACAGCTTGTAAGAGTTTTCAATTTTATAAACAGGAACTTTTATAAGTAACTACTGACTCTAAGAGAGTAATTTTTAATGACACTATAGATTTTTCCTGTCTCCACAGAGTCTATAGTAATTTTACATATTTTAACAGCTGCTATTTTTTCAGCTCATAAACCACTCTCATGCAACTACCTGCCAATTATATGCAAATGCCTATTTTAGTCACGTAGTTTGCTTTTAATGGGTTATTCACGATTGTCCATAGATTGGAGTGGGTGTTAGGTGCTGGATTGAGGCCCTAACATAGGTGCGCCGTTTCAGAGGCACAAATCCTTCGTGCCACAAAGACAGACAGGCCCTTTCACCTACATTAGCCCTCCCTTCACAAATAACGAGCAACAGAGGCTGTCCCTTATCTGACGTGTGCTCTGGGTGCAGAAGACAGTCCATCCTAAATACGTCATATCCATGTCCAACAGTGACTAACGTACGTCACAACGAGTTCTTAGAAACAGACCCTTAAGCTCTTGGGATTTTCCCTAGCACAGGATTATTGATTTCTCCAAGAACTCATTAAATATGCATGAACCACTATTTCCTAAGGGTTCATTCCTGACGTCTTCCTCTGATCGACTTTACGTCAATACTAACATTCCAAGGCACCTATCAGGTATAAATATACCTCCCTTTGCCCAAGCAAACCAGAGGGGACTGAGACTTCCATGCCGACACTCTGACCTGAGACGCTGCAACCTGCGTCATGCCACAGCTCCAGCTGGCAGAGGTCCATCCACCCATCCTGGGGTGTCCAGCTCGAGATCAGGATGAAGTCCCACTAAGGAAATGGGGTTAGACTAAATCCTAGGGGATTCTTGGCTCTCTAAGACCTACACACATGCTAGGTACACTTAGGTACATCTAGTTAGGCATCATAGGGGTATAGGCTTTATCTTAAATGCATTCTGTATTTCATGTATGTGTTCATTACTATTGCACAATGGTAAAACTGTACCATGCATTTTTATTTAACTGCACTGCTGGCCATATTTCTCTGCTACTGTCCAACAGTTGTTGCAGCACATATTACCAGTACTAGAATAACAACTGTGCAATAAATTTTATTGTAAACACACCCGACTGTTTCTTCTATGTACTTCTCTGAGATGAGTGACTGAATGAAAAGTAGTATATTGTTTCCACGATCCTGAGGGATCAGGGTTTTATGTTATGTGGTTGCCAGAAGCTATTCCCTTCTTGTTGTCAAGAAGTTTCTAGTGGCCTCTGAGCTAGCTGGTACACAGTAATTAAGTTTAATATACGCGATAGGGGCATACCGACTTCAGTCCTATGCCAAGCCTATAGTGTATGTTATTCCAATGCGCAGAACCTATCAGGGAAATAGGAACTACACTACACACTACCCTAAACCCTAAAACACTACCCCCAGCACAACCCCCTACACTACACAAACACCACTGCGCTACCCTAAACCCTAAAACACTACCCCAGCACGACCCCCTACACTACACAAACACCACTGCGCTACCCTAAACCCTAAAACACTACCCCAGCACGACCCCCTACACTACACAAACACCACTGCGCTACCCTAAACCCTAAATCTACCCCCAGCACGACCCCCTACACTACCCAAACACCACTGTGCTACCCTAAACCCTAAATCTACCCCCAGCACGACCCCCTACACTACACAAACACCACTGCGCTACCCTAAACCCTAAAACACCTCCCCAGCATGACCCCTACACTACCCAAACACCACTGCGCTACCCTAAACCCTAAAACACTACCCCCAGCACGACCCCCTACACGACCCAAACAGCACTGCGCTACCCTAAACCCTAAAACACTACCCCCAGTACGACACCCTACACTACCCAAACATCGCTGCGCTACCCTAAACCCTAAAACACAACCCCCAGCACGACCCCCTACACTACCCAAACACCACTGCGCTACCCTAAACCCTATAACACTACCCCCAGCACGACTCCCTATACTACCCAAACACCACTGCACTACCCTAAACCCTAAATCTATCCCCAGCACGACCCCCTACACTACCCAAACACCACTGCACTACCCTAAACCCTAAAACACTACCCCCAGCACGACCACCTACACTACACAAACACCACTGCACTACCCTAAACCCTAAAACACTACCCCCAGCACGACCCCCTACACTACCCAAACACCACTGCACTACCCTAAACCCTAAAACACTACCCCCAGCTCGACCCCCTACACTACCCAAACACCACTGCACTACCCTAAACCCTAAACCACTACCCCAGCACGACCCCCTACACTACCCAAACAGCACTGCACTACCCTAAACCCTAAAACACTACCCCCAGCACAACACCCTACACCACACAAACACCACTGCACTACCCTAAACCCTAGAAAAGTAACCCCCACCCCATGCCCAATCCCCCTTACCTCTCACTCCTCGTGGTTCCTCTCTCCTCATGGTTCCTGCTTCACGTCGTCTCTGAGGGGCTGTGCACGTCATTGTGAGGAAACGGAACAGCCTCTGTTTCCTTACAACGACTTGGAACGTCTACATTTTTTTAGAACGCATGGTCATTTACCATACATACCTTTACAACGAAATTCGTTGTAAAGGCATGCGTGGTAAATGAACATGCGTTCTAAAAAAATGCGTAGTAATGACTTCACGATGTACATCGCATGGTAGGCAGAAGCGGCATCCATCGCAGGTCCTCTTGAAGACCGTTGTAGCACTAATTCTACATTTTGGAACTAGGGCATTTTAACCTCGTTGTTCCTGCCAGATACAAAGAGAAGATCCTGTGTTATTCAGTTCCCTCGTTACCTTTTTTGTGGGTAGTGGTGCTTGTCACTTCGCTGCCCCGCCGGTGCACACGAATGGGCTCCCCACCTCGTGTGCCATCTGCAGGGCCTCTGCCCTCGGATCACTGGTTTCGGTTTCAGGCGGACCGACACATTTTCACATGTATACATAGTATACTAAATATTATCTACTGGCGGTCGCCAGTAGATAGTTATAGTTAGGACCTATTATCCATAGGAAATCCGCAACATTCTATTTGAAATAACGTTGGCGCCGGTTGACGAATCTTGACAACTTGTTGGGGCGCTCCGCTCCGCTCCGCTCCGCTCCTACCCTGAAAGTCTCAGGTTGATTCGTCAAGCGGGGGCCGAGAAAAAAGGGGGGTCCCAAAACACGTTTTCCCCATTAATTTTTCCATAGGAACCTTTAGTCGCAGCTACAGCCCGAACTGCTGAACGGAATTACACCAAATTTGGCAAAGAGGTAGCCCTTGGTTCAGACTGGTGCCTTTGGCTTAAATGGTGTAAATCCGTTCAGTAGTTCCTGAGAAATTCACAAGTAAATCACATATATATCTATGGCCGAGTAGGGTCCGCGTACCCTCAGCGCACCCTGCGCGCACCTTCCCGATCACGAGCTGCATGCTAATTGGCTGTCAGCTGGCTGTCAACACTCCAAACCAGGAAGTGTTGGCAGCCATTTTGTCCCTCGGTAGAACCGAGGCACAAAAACAAGTGCGCAAAACGTACAAAGGGGGCAGGGTAGAAACACCCTGACCCCTAGGTCTGCTCAGGGGGTCCCACAAGGACCCCTGGGCAGAAAAAGCATTTTTTTTTAAATCGGCAGGATGCGCTCAGGGTGCGCGGATCCTGCCGATTGAAAAACCCCAGAGGAAACAAGTGCACAAAACGCACAAAGGGGCAGGGTAGAAACACCTGACCCTAGGTCTGCTCAGGGGTCCCACAAGGACCCCTGGGCAGAAAAAGCATTTAAAAAAAAAATCGGCGGGATGCGCTTAGAGTGCGCGAATCCCGCCGAAAAATAAAAAAATTGAAGCGCGGTCTCCCGCGCTTCGATGTTAATTTGCCCCCGGGTGGGCCAAGTCCCGGGGGCATGGTTGGGGGGGTTTAAATTTAATGTGGAGGGCCTCTAAGGCCCCCCAAGCCCCGGCGACCGCCACCCCCCGGGGCTTTGAAAAAATAATGGTGCGGGAGGGCTCTTGGCCCTCCCGCAGCCCCGGGGACTGCCACCACCCGGGGCTTCTTTTTTTTATACATTTTTGACCTGCGTGGGGGGGCTCCAGCCCCCCCACATGCCCCGGGGACCGCCACCTCCCGGGGCACTAAAGATTTGAATATGGGGGTCCGTTACGGACCCCAAAGCCCCGGGGACCACCACCTCCCGGGGCTGTTAAATGGTTGGGAGGGGGCCGCGCGGCCCCTCCTGGAGCCTTGATGGCCCTGGGGACCGCCACCCCCAGGGCCGGCTCCTGCAGTGTCCCGGGGTGCCTACCCCCGGGACACTGTAGTTTGCTATGACAGGACGGGAGGAAACCTGCTCTCTCTTTCAAAATGCAAACCCAATTGCTTTTCCACATGGGGAGCAGCATGTTAGCTGCTCCCCATGTGGAAAAGCAATGCCGGCTCGCGCAGGAGGCGGGGAGCCGGCTGGGACTGTGGGGGATTGGGGACCCCCACAGTCCCCAACCAGAGGCCAGGCCCCGGGGATGGGGTCCCCGGGGCCATAAGTGGCCAGGGAGGGGGCTACGCAGCCCCTCCCCAAATAAAAAAATAAAAAGGAAGGCCGGCCCCGGGGATGGGGTCCCGGGGCCTTAAATGGCCTGAGGAGGGGGCCACGCAGCCCCCTCAAAATTTAAAAATAAAAATAGAGGGCATGCCCCGGGGGATGGGGTCCCCGGGGCCAAAGTGGCTGAGGGAAGGGGGGCCACGCAGCCACCCTCACAATCAAAAAAAAAAAAAAAGACCGGCCTCGTGCCGGAGGCCCCGCCCCCCTCCCTGCAGTACTCTGCAAACACGCCCCCTGGCGCGTTTTAAGAAGGGTAAGTAATTCCCCTTGAATACTGGGGTCCCTGGGGCCAACTAGCCCACCAGGAACCTCCAGTATGCGCCAGAGGCTGCGTTGCAGAGAGGTGTACAGAGGCCACGCCCTTTTACAGCTCTCTGCAACGCAGCTCTTTGGCGCTTTTGGAAGTACATGGTGGGCTAGTTGGACTCCAGGGACCCTCAGGATTCAAGGGGACTTAATCCCCCAACTTAAAACGCGCCACGAGGCACGTTTGCACAGTGGTGAAGGGAGGGGCGGGGCTTCAGGTGACATGTGTGCAAACAGGCCCCGTGGCGTGTTTTAAGATGGGAATTAAATCCCCTTCAATCCTGGGGGTCCCTGGGGGCCAACTAGCCCAACAGGTACGTCCAGAAAGCGCCACAGAGCTGCGTAGCAGAGAGGTGTAAAAAGGGGTGTGGCCTCTGTACACGTCTCTGCAACGTAGCCCCTGGCGCATACTGGAGGTTCCTGGTGGGCTAGTTGGCCCCCAGGGACCCTCATGATTCAAGGGGACTTAATCCCCCAACTTAAAACGCGCCACGGGCGCGTTTGCACAGATGTCACCTCAGGCCCCGCCCCCTCCCTTCACCATTGTACAAATATTCCTCTAAAATCAGCCGAACTACGAATTCCTATTTACTCACCTGTTATCAGGAGAGACCTCAGTGCTGCATCTTTCAGCCCAGTACTGATCCTGAAAGGTATTTTAACCGTACTTACCAGTAACTTGAATTTCCTTCCATAGGATATCATTGCCTGCTTTTTGATGAAAAAGTTTCTAAGTGTGGAGTTTTGGAACTTTATAATATTCCTCTAAAATCAACCGAACTACGAATTCCGATTTACTCACCTGTTATCAGGAGAGAACCCAGTGCTGCATCTTTTAGCCCAGTACTGATCCTGAAAAGTAATTTTAACCGTACTTACCAGGAACTTGAATTTTCTTCCATAGGCTAACATTGACTGGTTTCTCTTGGAAATTCTTCTAAGTGTGGAGTTTTGGAACTTTATAATATTCCTCTAAAATCAGCCGAAATACGAATTCTGATTTACTCACCTGTTATCAGGAGAGACCTCAGTGCTGCATCTTTCACCCCAGTACTGATCCTGAAAAGTAATTTTAACCGTACTTACCAGTAACTTGAATTTCCTTCCATAGGATATCATTGCCTGCTTTTTGCTGAAAAAGTTTCTAAGTGTCGATTTTTGAAACATACAAATATTCCTCTAAAATCAGCCAAAATACGAATTCCTATTTACTCACCTGTTATCAGGAGAGACCTCAGTGCTGCATCTTTCAGCCCAGTACTGATCCTGAAAAGTAATTTTAACCGTACTTACCAGTAACTTGAATTTCCTTCCATAGGATATCATTGCCTGCTTTTTGCTGAAAAAGTTTCTAAGTGTCGATTTTTGAAACATACAAATATTCCTCTAAAATCAGCCAAAATACGAATTCCGATTTACTCACCTGTTATCCGGAGAGACCTCAGTGCTGCATCTTTCAGCCCAGTACTGATCCTGAAAAGTAATTTTAACCGTACTTACCAGTAACTTATATTTCCTTCCATAGGAATCCATAGTCTGGTTTTCAGCAGAAAAGTTTCAAAGTGTCGATTTTCACAAACTACAAATATTCCTTAAAAATCGCCTGTATGACTTAAACGCATTCTTTCAACTGTTTACAGGAGATGCACCAGTGCTGGATCCAGGATCCACCACTGAGTAAGAAAAAGTAACGATAACACTACTTACCTGCTAAGTGAATTTCCTCCCATAGGATAACATTGGTGATTCTATGTGAAAAAGTTTCTAAGTGTCAACTTTTAAAATACAATAATATTCCTTAAAAATCACTACTGTAACCAAAACGCTTTTACTCAACTGTTTACAGGAGATGTCCCAGAACTGACTCTAGGATCCAGTCCTGTGGTTAGAAAAGTAATCCATAAAGTAACTAATTGCATTTAACTTGAAATTCACATTGAGCTCAATGTTGCATTGTGTTTGAAATTGTGTTGCCCATTGCAATAACTGTAACTACTGTACTTAAAAGTCTATTGCCTATTTGCAAAGTATTTAAACTAAAGTAATTCATTCTGAGAAAGTATATTTTGTAATGTAATGTATAATGTAATTACAATGTATTTAAAAAATAAAATATCTAGAAATAAATAGTTTAAAAAAATGTAGTAAATCAGTATCAAAAAAATAAATATAACAATTAATACATTTAAAAATTGTCATTTACAAAACCTTTGAAATTCAATGAAAAAAACCATAGGTTTCAGACATGTTATAGTTAGGAATTAGCATTTAAAAAACCTTTGAAATTCACTGAAAAAACCATAGGTTTTAGGGACAGTTATAGTTAGTTGGACATTGCAATCGTACAAAACCCGTGAAATTCCCCCGTTATAGTTAGTTCAGGTAACTATAACTCGCGCCCCGCAATGCACTGCTGATGACGTCACATATTACATCACTCATGACATGGTCAGTGACATCACTGATGACATCACTGATGACATCTCAAATGACATCACTGATGACATCATCCATGTGATAATTTCATTCATCTTCTCACACCCTAATATAACTTTTGATACACCCACTCTAAATTACAGACTGCCATTCGCAAAACCATAGACACTCCAACACCAATAACTACATACCCACTCACTGATTCTTAGGTCTACACACACACACATCCACTCACTCACCCGTACAGTCACTCATACTTATGGTCACTCAGTACAGGACTATCATATGCACTCTTACTCCTATATAGACACTCAAACACCGCCACTTATTCCATAGAGGTACTCACACACCCAGTCAGTCATGCAAATAATTAAACACACTGCCATTTACTCACCTATACAGTTATACACACACCAGCTCACTTAATCATACAAATACTAGCACATTGTTACGCTCTTATACAATAAGTGATACAAGCACACACGCATCCATACAGCCACTATCACAATCACTCACTCTCGCTTATAGCTATTTATATACTCCAACACACATATATACTGCCTTTCACATATGTAGTTACTCACACATGTACCACTGGGACATACATTCACTCACTAACACACTCTTACACACACTTACCCACCCATACAGTCTATCACAGATGCACTCTTGAAACCATCCTCCCAGTGAATCACCCACTCACACATCTATGCACATTGTCGCACACACCCCTCCCACACAAACACTCAGGCACCCATACAGATACTCAGACAACCATTCAATAACTCATATAGACACTCATGTAGCTATTCACAAACACATGCAGCCACTTACACAGCAACAGACAGACGGATACAGACATTCACCCAGTTTAGTCACTAACCCATGCATTCAGTAAGATACGTTAAATCACTCACTTATAGAGTCAGTCACGCACCTACTAAATCATCCATACAGACACTTATACAGCCACTCATTCTTCAATACGTCTTTTCCTATATATATTAAAAATATTTAAACGTTACAGAAACACACAGTCACTGCATGATGTCATCAGTGATGTCATTTGAGATGTCATCAGTGATGTCATCAGTGATGTCACTGACCATGTCATGAGTGATGTAATATGTGACGTCATCAGCAGTGCATTGCGGGGCGCGAGTTATAGTTACCTGAACTAACTATAACGGGGAATTTCACGGGTTTTGTACGAGTGCAATGTCCAACTAACTATAACTGTCCCTAAAACCTATGGTTTTTTCAGTGAATATATATATATATACAAATGCATAACCAATAAAGGCATAAAGAAATAGCAACAGATCAATCATTTCTCACTATTAAAACATAAGCATGATTAAGACATATTAAAAACATTCATGCCAAACAGTAAAAGCATCTTTTGGTAGAAACAGGTGGACAACGGGGAGGCGAGTGGGACAGTGAGGAATCCACAGGCAGATACTGTATCCACCAGAAAAGCGTTACCGAAGGTAAGTAACTTGTTCTTCTGATGGATACTTCTGCCTGTGGATTCCTCATCTTTTGAATAGAATCCCCAAGCCGTACCTCACCCGGAGGAGGGTGTCCACCTGACTAGACCAAAAAATCTTGCAAAACAGATCAAGCAAAATGGCCATCCCTCCTAACCTCCGAATCCAATAATAATCGAATAATTTTTCGTCGAAATTATATTGAAAATACTACTTTAAAAATACTTTTCTTAATAAATTTAGACAAACAGTTAAAGGAAAACTTTTATTTATAATTAATTTAAAGATATTTCATATTTTACAAATTGCGCCGAAGTCGCGACCTCAGCGCGACTTTTCAAAATGGCTACCGGAATGCACGCAGCCATCGTGTAGGGTGCGCGAAGGGTGCGTGACTTCTGTTTAATATAAAAAAAAAAGAATGAATATAGTTTTCCTAACTAAAAATTAATCACAATTTTTTACAAATATATATATATGTATATATATATATAGAAAATAAAAAAAACATAGGATTGAGGTACATTAGACTTACAAATTTTCATTTAAAAACCTTTGAAATTCACTGAAAAAACATAGGTTTCAGGCACGTTATAGTTAGAAATTAACATTTAAAAAACCATAGAAATTAATTAAAAAACCATTGGTTTCAGGAACGTTATAGTTAGTTGGACATTTCACTCGTACAAAACCATAGAAATTCCAGCGTTATAGTTAGTTCAGCTAGCTATAACTCGCGCCCCCGCAATGCACTGCTGATGACGTCACATATTACATCATTCATGACATGGTCAGTGACATCACTGATGACATTACTGATGACATCTCAAATGACATCACTGATGACATCATCCACGTGAAAATGTGATGCACCTCCTCACACCTGAATATAACCTTTGATACACCCACTCTAAAATACAGACTACCATTTTCAAAAAAATAAACACATCAATACCAGTTACTAGATACGCACTGACTGATTCCTAGGTCTACACACACATCCACTCATTCACCCATACATTCACTCATACATGCAGTCACTCATCAATACAACACTATCATATGCACTCATTCACCTATACAGACACTCACACACTGCCACATATCCAGAGTTACTCACACACCTAGTCAAACATGCAAAGAATCAATCATACTTCCATTTACTCAACTATACAGTTATACAGACACCACCTCACTTATTCATACATATACTAACACATAATTACTCTCTTATAGAATCACTGATACAAATACACACTCATCCATGCAGCCACTCTCACAATTACTGACTCTCACATATAGTTATTTAT
Source organism: Calotriton arnoldi (assembly GCA_963921515.1). Lineage (NCBI taxonomy): Eukaryota > Metazoa > Chordata > Amphibia > Caudata > Salamandridae > Calotriton > Calotriton arnoldi. The sequence goes on from CAWUFW010022890.1 coordinate 49,175, forward strand.
ATACACCATCACTCACATATACTGCCTTTTACATATGTAGTTACATGCACATGTACCACTGAGACATCCATTCACTCACCAACACACCCATACACACACTCACCCACCCATACAGCTGTTTCCACATGCACTCTTGAACCCATACACCCAGTGAATCACCCACACACACATCTATGCATACACCTCCCACCCACACACACACTCAGGCAGCCATAAAAATACTCAGGCAAGCAATCAATAACCCATATAGACACTCATGCAGCTACCCACCAACCCATGCAGCAGCTTGCACAACAACAGACAGACTGATACAGACTTTCACACAGTTTAGTCACTAACCCATGCATTCAGTAAGACACATTTAATCACACTCACTTATACAGTCAGTCACGTACCTACTAAATCCTCCATACAGACACTTATACACCCACTCATTCTTCAATACAGCTTGGCATATATATAAAACAAATTTAAACTTTACAGACACACAGTCACTGGATGATGTCATCAGTGATGTCATTTGAGATGTCATCAGTGATGTCATCAGTGATGTCACTGACTATGTCATGAATGATGTAATATGTGACGTCATCAGCAGTGCATTGCGGGGGCGCGAGTTATAGCTAGCTGAACTAACTATAACGCTGGAATTTCTATGGTTTTGTACGAGTGAAATGTCCAACTAACTATAACGTTCCTGAAACCTATGGTTTTTTTCAGTGAATATATATATATATATATATATATTACCTACTGGCGGTCGCCAGTAGGTAGTTATAGTTAGGACCTAGTTTCCATAGGAAAAGCGTTTTTTGTTTTCCCAATAACTTTGGCGCCGGATGACGAATCATCGCGAAATTTTCAAAACTAGTGGGGCGCTCGGGTCAGCTCCTGTCTTGAAAGTTTTGGGGTGATTCGGCAAGCAGGGGCCGAGAAAAAAGGGGGGTCCCAAAACGTGTTTTCTCCATGTTAATTCCCATAGGAAACTTTAGACACGGCTACAGCCCGAACTGCTGAACGGAATTACACCAAATTTGGCAAAAGGTAGTGCTTGGTTCAGAAAGTGCCCTTTTTTTAAATGGTGTAAATCCGTTCAGTAGTTCCTGAGAAATTCAAAAATAAAAGTTTCGATATCTATGGCCGCAGTGGATCCGCGCACCCTCCCGATCACGAGCTTCATGCTAATTGGCTGTCAACACTCCAAACCAGGAAGTGTTGGCAGCCATTTTGTGCCTCGGTAACCGAGGCATAAGAAAACAGAAAAACTACGGCGCAAAACAAGAAAAGGGGGCAGGGTAGAAACACCCTGACCCCCTAGGCCTGCTCAGGGGGTCCCACAAGGACCCCCAAGGCCCAAAAAAGCTTTTTTTAATTTTTTTTTAAATCAGCCAAATTCACGCTGGGTGCGCGAATCCGGCGGTGAAAATAAAAAAAAAACGAAGCGTGGGCTCCTCCGCTTCGTTTAATTAAAGCCCCCCGGGTGGGCCAGGTCCCGGGGGCAGTAAAAAAATGTGTGGGGGGGCCCCAATCCCCCCCACACTGCCCCGGGGACCGCCACCCAAAGGCTTTGCAACAATATTTGCGGGGGCACACGGCCCCCCCCGCAGCCCCGGGGACCATCACCCGGGGCTTCTTTAAAAAAAATATATATACATGTGTGGGGGGGCTCGAGCCCACCCACATGCCCCGGGGACCCCCATCTCCCCGGGGCACTAATATTTAAATTTGGGGGTCCGTAACAGACCCCCGGGGACCATTACCCCCCGGGGCTTTGCATTATGTGGGAGGGGCCGCGCGCCCCCTCATGGAGCCAGTGATGGCCCTGGGGACCGCCACCCCCAGGGCCGGCTCCTGCAGTGTCCCGGGTGCCCACCCCGGGACACTGCTGTTTGCAATGACAGGGCGGGAGCCGCACGGCTCCCACCCTGTCATTGCAAACTGTGGTTTGGGTTTTGAGCGAGAGCAGGAAACCTGCTCTCGCTCAAAATCAAACCACATTGCTTTCCACACGGGGAGCTGCATGTCAGCAGCTCCCCGTGTGGGCAATGTCCGGCTCCCGCAGGAGGCGGGGAGCCGGCAGGGACCGTGGGGGCATTGGGGCTCCCCCCACGGTCCCCAAAGGAGAGGGCCAGCCCCGGGGGATGGGGTCCCCGGGGCTAGAAGTGGCCCCCCTCCCCTGTGTATATATATATATTTTTTAAAAGGATAGGCCAGGCCCCGGGGGATAGGGTCCCCAGGGCCATATTTGGCCTGAGGAGGGGAGTTGCGTTGCAGAGAGGTGTTCAGAGGCCACGCCCCTTTTTACACCTCTCTGCAATGCAGCTCTGTGGCGCTTACTGGAGGTACCTCGTGGGATAGTTGGACCCCAGGGACCCTCAGGATTAAAGGGGACTTAATCTCCCAATTTAAAATGCGCCACGGGGCACGTTTGCACAGTGGTGAAGGGAGGGGGCAGGGCCTGTGGTGACATGTGTGCAAACACGCCCTGTGGTGCGTTTAAAGTTGGGGAATTAATTCCCTTTCAATCCTGAGGGCCCCTGGGGGCCAACTAGCCCACCAGGTGCTTCTAGTAAGTGCCACTGCGCTGCGTTGCAGAGAGGTGGTCCAGGCCACGCCCCTTTTACACCTCTCTGCCACGTAGCTCTGTGGCGCTTACTGGAGGTACCTGGTGGGCTAGTTGGACCCCAGGGTCCCTCAGGATTCAAGGGGACTTAATCCCCCAACTTAAAATGCGCCACGGGCGCATTTGCACAGTGGTGAAGGGAGGGGGCGGGGCCTGAGGTGACATGTGTGCAAACACGCCCTGTGGTGCGTTTTAAGTTGGGGAATTACTTCCTCTTCAATCCTGAGGGTCCTGGGGGCCAACAACCTCACCAGGTACCTCCAGTAAGCTGCCACTGCGCTGCGTTGCAGAGAGGTGGGCCAGGCTACGCCCCTTTACACCTCTCTGCAACGCAGCTCTGTGGCGCTTACTGGAGGTACCTGGTTGGCTAGTTGGACCCCAGGGACCATCAGGATTCAAGGGGACTTAATCTCCCAACTTAAAACGGCCACAGGGCGTGTTTGCACACATGTCACCTCAGGCCCCCCTCCCTTCACCACTGTGCAAACGCGCCCCGTAGCGCGTTTTAAGAGGTAGTTTTAATCCCCATGCCCTATTATGTACTAGGGCCTTACAGAGGAGGTCATGCTAATCACAGAGGTACCCCAACGCGTAGTGTTCCCTAGTGTATGTAGGTGTTTTCACTGTATTCTAAGTGTCTTTTAGCATAGCACTGGCTCTAGGCCTGGTTAGTCAGAGTCAGTTACCACCAGTACCCGTCTGAAAAAGTTGTGGGCACAGGATGATTTTGGAACAAGGCCTCTTTCTGCTCCTCTGTTGGTTCTTTCTGCACATGTCTTACTTCTTCCTGCACTTTTCTTCGTCTTTGTGGACTTCTGTTGCTTCTTTCTGCATTTCTTTTGCTTCTTTCTGTGCGTTTTTCTTCTTTCTTCACATGTCCTACCTCTGTAGGCATAGTTAGAAACTAGCATTTGAAAAACCTTTGAAATTCACTGAAAAAACCATAGGTTTCAGGCACGTTATAGTCAGAAATTAGCATTTAAAAAACCTTTGAAATTCACTGAAAAAACCATAGGTTTCCGACACGTTATAGTTAGAAATTAGCATTTAAAAAACCTTTGAAATTCACTGAAAAAACCATAGGTTTTAGGGACAGTTATAGTTAGTTGGACATTTCACTCGTACAAAACCCGTGAAATTCCCCGTTATAGTTAGTTCAGCTAACTATAACTCGCGCCCGCAATGCATTGCTGATGACGTCACATATTACATCACTCATGACATGGTCAGTGACATCACTGATGACATCTCAAATGACATCACTGATGACATCATCCATGTGATAATTTGATGCATCTTCTCACACCCTAATATAACTTTTGATACACCCACTGTAAATTACAGACTGCCATTGTCAAAACCATAGACACTCCAACACCAGTAACTACATACACACTCACTGATTCTTAGGTCTACACACACATCCACTCACTCACCTCTACAGTCACTCATACTTACAATCACTCAGTACAGGACTTTCATATGCACTTATACACCTACATAGACACTCACACACCACCACTCATCCATAGAGGTACTCACACACCTAGTCAGTCATGCAAATAATTAATCACACTGCTATTTACTCACCTATACAGTTATACACACACCAGCTCACTTACTCATACAAATACTAGCACATTCTTACGCTCTTATACAATCACTGATACAAGTACACACTCATCCATACAGCCACTCTCACAATCACACACTCTCACTTATAGCCATTTATATACTCCAACACACATATATACTGCCTTTGACATATTAGTTACTCACACATGTACCACTAAGATATACATTCACTCACTAACACACCCATACACACACTCACCCACCCATACAGTCCATCACAGATGCACTCTTGAAACCATGCGCCCAGTGAATCACCCACTCACACATCTATGCGCAGTCACACACACACACCCCACCCACACAAACACTCAGGCACCCATACAGATACTCAGACAACCAATCAATAACCCATGTAGACACTCATGTAGCTATTCGCAAACCCATGCAGCCACTTACACAGCAACAGACAGACTGATACAGACATTCACACAGTTTAGTCACTAACCCATGCATTCAGTAAGATACGTTTAATCACTCACTTATAGAGTCAGTCACGCACCTACTAAATCATCCATCCAGACACTTATACACCCACTCATTCTTCAATACACCTTGGCATATATATAAAACATATTTAAACTTTAAAGAAAAACACAGTCACTGGATGATGTCATCAGTGATGTCATTTCAGATGTCATCAGTGATGTCACTGACCATGTCATGAGTGATGTAATATGTGACGTCATCAGCAGTGCATTGCGGGGCACGAGTTATAGTTAGCTGAACTAACTATAACGGGGAATTTCACGGGTTTTGAACGTGTGAAATGTCCAACTAACTATAACTGTCCCTAAAACCTATGTTTTTTTCAGTGAATATATATATATATATATATATACCTTTACTATTTCATTTTAAAATATATAAAACCCTATTTTAAATGTAAAATAAGATTTTTTAAATATCATCATCACCATAACTTTATTTCGATCACAAAGATCTTAAAAAGTACATCACAACCATATACATTTGAGCATAAGTTACAAACACCTAGATTTTTATGTAAAGATAAAACAAATAATAAAAGACCACAGTTGAAAATATCATAAAAGGATAAGAGCCATATAAAAATGCATCTCTTTTGTATATACAATTAAAAAGTGCAATAAAAAATATTATACAATACAGTTTGAGCGTTTAATCCATAGAGCTAACAAACTTTTGCTAGACCGAAGACTATTACTCTATGGGTGTCTGTAGAAAGAATTCTCAGCACATCGAGATAGTGGCCAGGACCGATAAGCCTACACAAAGGGATTATCCATTTGGCCCTCAGGTTCTTTTAATGTGGGCAAAAAAATACCAAATGGACTAGGGATTCAGGGCTTCCTTTACAGGCTGGACATTTATCATCCGAGGATACATTAGTTTGCCACTTACCACAAAACAATTTAGTGGGAGTGGTCTTGTATCTGTTATTGAAGGAATAGTTTACGTGCAAGGGATGGAACAATTTCATCAATTGTTTACTCAAAGAGCGGGAGATGTTTAAAATTCATAAACTCCTGAGTCGGGGAACCCACATAATTTGTCACATCGTTCACCAGGGTAGACTCCCAATAGATGGTTTTAACCCTATTCTTCTGAATCGAACACAGCTCCTCCGGTCTTGACCAATAGGCCTACCTTCCCCAATTTCCTCAACAGCTCTCTCAGGGTACTAAACATGGGGATTTTAATTATCTTGGGCTTTGTCAGAAGATTCCTGATTGCCACTCAATAGGGGGCGAGCTCCTCAATTGTCCATAGATGATGTCAAAACATTAAGTGCTTATATCACAGCTTATAAGCCAATTTTCCATGGGCCAGGTCAAGGAAGATTGGGGCAGGGGAGTGCTAACTGGTAAATTGAAAAGGGATCTTGTAAAGCGATGTTCAGTGACAGTAAGGTAATCAGGGTTCCCACTACCTCACAATTCAGCTCCATATAAAACTGCTCTTAAGACTTTATTTATTTATTTATTTGTTTATTTATTTGAGAGATTGTATATAGCGCTGGCTGGACCCGTGGGTATCAGAGCGCTTACAAGAGTGTTGCTTGTTACAGAGAAGACAGTTGTTTGGTAGAAGAAAAACATAGACTTGAGGATAAAACAGAAAAACATTCCACATAAGTAAAAGAAAGTTGTAAATTGTTACAGAATAAACAGTTATACAATAGGCTACAGACCTAGACGTCAAGGAGTAAAAAAAGACAATATAAATTAACATGAGTGCAAGAGAGCTGTTTACATAGGGGGTATGGTTATCACGAAATGCTTTTTGGCCTAGGAACGGTATAAAACTGACAGCAGATAAATTACATGAGTCAAGGTTCTCAGGCGAAACTGTTTTGGAGCGTTGACAAATACACAGTATACAGCTCTTCGTTGAGTGCAGGGGAGGCGACAAAGTACGCGGCTGGTTAGCGAGGGAGAAGGAAAAGATTGATAAGTACAGAAGGGGGGACAGTTTGGGAGGAAAGGAAGTAGAGTACTAGGGGAGATTCAGGGGGGGTGAGGTCAGGAGGACAGATGAGTGAAAACCAGGGTTAGGGGGCTTGAGAAAAGGTGGCAGAAGTGAGGATTACAGACCCCAATATTTGTTGAGAAGGTGCAATTTGAGGTCTTTTTTAAAGCTGAGGTAGGAAGGGTTACAGCGCAGATCCCTGGGGAGAGCATTCCAGATCATTGGGGCATTTCCAGAGGAAGACCGAAATTGTGTGGTTTTCTTTTTTAACAGAGGGGGGTCAAGGATTAGGATATTGGTGCTTCTCATCATACGGGAGCAGCCTGCTTTTTTGAGTTTGTTTGTAAGGTACAGGGGAGTTTGTTGGTGAAGAGCTTTGTGTGTAATGCATGCAGTCTTATAAGAGGCTCTTCCTTCTACAGGTAGCCAATTGAGGGCTTTTAGGGAAGGGGAGATGTGGTCAAAATGTTTGCAGTCCGTGATTAGCCTGGCAGCTAGGTTGAGCACAGCTCTGAGGGGGGCAAGATGTACTTTAGGGGTACCGGAGAGGATAGCATTGCCGTAGTCAATTTTGGAGAGAACAAGTGATTGTACCACCCCTTTGAAGTCATCAGCTGGAATGAAGTTTTTGATTTTTTTAAGATGTCGGAGCGTGAAGAGAGCTCCTTTCACCGAGTTTTTTATGTGGTCATTTAGAGTAAGTTTGTTGTCAATATTGAAACCAAGTGATTTCGCTGAGTTTGATAAGGAGATCGTGCAGTTAAGAGCATTTAGGTCAGAGAGCCAGCTTTGGATGGGGAGCTGGTTACTGTTGGGAGAGAAGAGAATGATTTCTGTTTTTTTGGGATTAAGTTTAAGGTGGTTAGAGAAAAACCAGGATTGGATCTTCTTCAAGGAATTGTTAAGATGGAGAACATCCGAGTGGGATCTAATCTTGTAGTAAAGTTGCGTGTCATCGGCACAGAGGTGGTAGGAGATTCCTGCTTGTTTCAGAATAAGGGTAAGGGGTTCCATGAAGAGGTTAAAGAGAGAGGGGGAGAGAATGGAGCCCTGAGGGACGCCTAGGGAGACCGGTGTAGGTTTCGAGAGGCAGTCAAGGACTTTGATTTGCTGAGTTCTGTGTTGGAGATAAGAAGAGAACCATTTGAGAACAAGGCCATTAAGGCTGTTTCAAGCTTTAAGTGAGTTAAGTAAGGAAGAATGGTTGACAGTATTGAATGCAGCAGAGAGGTCAAGGAGAATAAGAAGGCAGGACTCACCATTGTCGAGTGACCGGTGGAGGTCATCAACAATATTGAGCATGGCGGATTCCATGCTGCATCCTTTCCTGAAGCCAGATTGTAAGGAGTCAAGGAGGTTAAAATTGCAGATGTGATTGTCCAATTGTCGGAGCGCACATTTTTCAAGGACTTTGGATAGAAGTGGTAGGTTGGAGATAGGGCGGAGATTGTTAAGGTCATTTGGGTCGGCCGAGGGGTTTTTCAGAATGGGAGTAATTTGTCCTAATTGTAAAGAGTAGGGGACACAACCAGTGGTAAAGGAGAAGTTGATGATGGTAGTCCAGTACGGGGCAATGATGTGCTTAAAATCATGGATAAGGTTGGAGGGGAGGGGGTCATTGGTGTGGGAGGTTGGCTTGAGTTTGGAAATGATGTTCAGGGCTTCGAGTTCGGTCACAGGGTTGAAATTTTGCCAGGAGGCATTGTTTTCCAGCTGTATGTTGGATATGTTGAAATCGGGAAGCATAGAAGTGGGTCGGTGAGTTGGAAGATTAGGAGGAAGGGGCAGGGTCAGCAGGGGAGGTAAGACAAAGGGAACATCAACAGTAAGTCCGGGGGATGGAGGGGGAAGGGTGGGAAGGAAAGATTGATCAATTTTGGAAATTTTATCCAAGAAGAAGTTAGCAATTTCTTCACATCTCTCGCTTTAGGCCATCAGTTCAGGGGGAGTGGACAATGTTTGTTTCCTAACAATATTAAACAGTTCTCTGGGTCTATTTTTGGCACGCTCAAGTTGTGGACGAAAGAAGGTTGCCTTTTCATTGAAGATGTGCTTCTTGTAAGTAGCTCTGGCGGATCTAAGGAGGGCAAGATGGGAGGGATAGGGGTGTTGTCTCCAAGTTCTTTCAGTCAGTCTGAGAGAGCGTCATTCTTTGTTGAGATCTGTGTTAAACCACGATTTGGATGGAATATTTAGTTGTTTTTTTAGTTATGGGGGGGCTAAATTGTCCAAGACATCTTTGACGGTCTTGCTGAAATGTTCATTGAGTTCATTAGCATTATGTGAGAGGGGGGTGAGAAGGAGAAGGGCTTGGAGTTTAGACTCAAGTACGTCTGGAGGTATTTGACTCAGGTTTCTTGTCCATTTTGGGGGTTTGGTGATTTGTGAGGAGGGGGAAGGTAATTGGTTACGATCTTAAACAGAATGAGGTGATGGTCGGACCAGTCAATGGGGATGATGTGAGATAGGGAGGAAGTGTCCTGATTGGAATGATGGCGTCGAGAGTGGCTCCTTTTACATGGGTAGGACTGTGGCATATTTGTTTGAGGTCGTTAATCTCAAGGAGGTTTAGGAGGCGCATGACTGTGGGATCCTCAACATTATTCCAGTGAATGTTAAAATCACTGAGGAAGAGGTTTTTTGTGGCAGATAGAGCAGATTGTGAAAGAAAATCTGAAAATTCGTCAGCGAAGAGAAGAGGTTCACCCGGAGGGTGGTAGATATTATGCAGTCGGATCGGGGGGCTTTGATGGTATATATTTCTAATGCTGGAGCCTTTTTCCTAGACACCATGTTTCTATGGATTTTGTTTATGTGGGCAGTCTGCTGGATTAAGAACAAATGTATTTTATCTATATGGGATACCCAGCATTGATTTGGAATTAGACGAATCACCAAATAGTCAAAGACAGAGAGTAGTACTATAGTACGGTCCCCTACATACATGCATCTCTTAGATGGCTTCAAAGTACCCGTAGCAAATATCATGTACTTCGTTTTTGCCTCATTGAGTTCCAGACCACGCTCGTCACAGAAAAGTTTAAAATTGTTTAGAAGCTGTTGGAGCCCTTGTGGGGACTTTGATATTAATAACATTTCGTCAGCGAAGAGAAGTGCGGGCACTCTTCTCTCCCCGACTTTTGGGGCATCACACCCATCCCTGTCGAGGAAGCCTACTACCCCATTAATAAATAGCGAGAACAGGGTGGGCGCTTAAACCATCCCTGTTTCACTCCACGATTTATCATGAAGAGCTCAGTTAATTGTCCATCCTCCCCCCACCTAACTTGGGCTTTATTTGCTGAATGCAGATGAATAAGTATATCTATCAGATTTTGAGGGAGTCCCAGCTCTGCCACCACCTTCCAGAGTTTAGCTCAAGGGCCAAGGTCAAAGGTCATATGCAGATCTACAAAGGATACAAATAGCTTCCCCCCTTTGATGACAACTTCTTTCCAAGAAATGCAAAGAAAGTGGAAGACCTGGTCCAGGGTACCAATATTGGCATGAAAACCCACCTGAAAATCAGACAGGATATTATTCTCTAGGATTCAATTCTGTATACGGGCCAATAGCTGCTTACAGACATTCTTTTGCATAGAGTCAATTAGAATAATAGTTCTATAGCTGGCCGGGTTTGCCCTATCTCCTTTTTTATAAATAGGTATGATCTCAGCTGAGTTCCAGGAAATAGGTATTTTCATACCTGAAAGAATGGCATCGGTCAACATATTAATATATGGGGCCCAGATTTCTAAATCTTCTCTATATAGGTCATTGGGGATTCGATAAGGGCCAGGAGCCCCGGCTGGGATACAGGAACTAATGGCTGCTTGGGTTTACTTGAGAGATATTTCTAGGTCTTCGACCATGTCAGATGGAATAATCTCTCTCATACCTACAAACTCCTATTCCTCCATTTTCCCTAGATCATAAAGACCCCCGAAGTGGGTTACCTACCCTTCCGACTGGACTGTAAACTCCAGAGCAGACTCAGGTCCATTCAGACAGTGGGCTGCTTTCCTCCTAACACACTTATTATCTTTGGCAACCAATGCGCTATGCAGAAAGGACCAAAGGAAACATTCCCATTATTTCTTAGCATAGTCTAATGCCTGTCTGTATCTAGCTCTACATGCCACCCCCTTCACTTTTCTACATTCCTGGTTATACCAGTCTGCTACAGGGGCCCGCCTTTCCCCTCCTTTTTTAATATGGCAATACTTCCCTTTTTTCAATTGGCCCAGTATTTCCCTGATCTGCGTATAGAGTATCTCATGCTGGTTACTCAACTTCTCAATTATTTCTGCTTTGGGGAGTTTAGACAGCACTGCCACCTATTCAAACACTTTGGATTTAACAACTTCCAATGCCCCTGGATTTTTCTCCACCCAATCCCATCTAATTGTTCTAAGGTTATTGGTTATGGATAGCTTACCCAAATCAGTCCAGACCCTAGTATCAGGTTCACTCTCTCCATGATTTATTAAGGAAAGGGTCAGGGCATTGTGGTCACTATCAGATCTTTTAACCACTATCATATCCTGATACAATGGGCCACAGGCTAAGATCAGCCAAACAGTAATCAATTATTCTGGCATAGCCAGGTTTATTGAAGGTCATTTCATCATTCAAATCAGATTTTGTCCTACCATTTGTGGCCCTCAAATCGTGCTGTAATGTAAAGACCAGCACCTGGCATCCTCTCTTGGACCATATAACCATTGGGAGGCCTAGCAGCGGGATTTGCCAGGAACTATCCCACATCTCAGTCAAGTCTAAAGAGGAAGGGGCAAGAGGTTCAAATGTGCAGTTAAAATCCTCAGCTACCAATAGAGGGGCATTTCCAGTGCATTCAGTCAGGACATGATCTAAAACACATACAGTATTTGTTTCCTCTAAACCCAGGCCCACTCTATTATATACATTAAAAATTCTCCTTTTTAAGCCTGTGTGTAGAGCAAGATCAATTGCTAAGATGTCCTGGGAATCAACAGGGACTGGTTAAACTTTGGACCAAAGTGCAGTTTTCACCCAAATCAGTAGACCTCCCAAGGGTCTCCCCTTCTTTTTCCTTATTGCATTAATGCCATAAGAAGAGTACCCACACCTACGGGGGGTATACAATCTCCAGGTCTCCTGGAACGTGATCACATCATGGGAATCCACAAAATTGCCCCATTCTGGTTCTACTAGCATTCTGGCAATCCCCGCAACATTCCATACCAGGACTCTTAACTGCTCCTGGAGTACAGCAATGGAGATAGAGTCAAGCCTATGCTCCGGGATTACACCCCTTTCCTCCTCATGGCTAACATCACTGTCTCACACCCCTTCTAGACCTTCAGTGTTGGGGCCTGAGCAACATGAGGATTGGCAGAAGACCCAGATGAGGAGAAGTACCTTAATAGATGTTTGGCCCAAATAGAGCTAGGGGTCAATTTGTTACCCTGTAGGGGCATCAATCCTTCCTGGAGTTATCCCTGGCTCCCCTCTGCAGCCAGTTTCACTAATTCCCCTCTCTTCTGGACAGAAACTTTTGACCCGGGACCCATGGCCAAGGCTTTTCTGTATTTGATGGTAATAGAGGTCTTAGCAAGAGGGATGGTGCGGGAATCAACAGTTATCAGGCCATCTACTATGGCTCTATTAAAAAAGCTGAGCTTCACTAAATTGTTTGCCATCCCTGGTAGGTGTATCCTTTCAACTTGCTTAATGTCTTCCCTTATGATAGAGTAACAGTGTCTTGTTTCCCTAAACCAATAGGTTACCTTATTCTTAAGTTAATCAGGGTCCTCTCATCTGTCACTGGGGAGTTTTGGGACCTCCAAAAGATAGATTACCACTTCTTCTCTCTGGGCACGAGTTCTAGTGTAAAATCCATCCTTAACTACCCCTCTTGCAAAAAGTCTGGCAAGGCTAGGCATAGGGAAGCACCCCTCATCGAGTACCACTTCTCTTCTATCTGGCTCTCTTCCCATCCCCCTACCCTGCAGTAAGGCTCGGTATGCAACTGGTTTGCCACTATAACCATTATAGGCAGTGTGGCCTCCTAAGTGGTTGGTATGTACGCAGCTGTAGGGCTGGGTGCAAACACGGTGAGGCTGCTGGGTAGTGGCAACAGCTGCATCACAGTCATGCATCCTTACTGAGCCAGGGTGGGTGAGGGGAGGGCCCTCATGATCACTAACTAGTGCTTTTGTTTGCATCCCTAAGGATTTGGCTACTCCATTGCTCACCCTCCCTTCCAAGTCAGCAACTGCCTTTCTTAGAGATCCAACCTAATCCCGAAGGGACTCGATAGCATCCTTTAAGCTCTGCAGTAGGAAGGGGACCTTCATTACTTGTATCATTTAATCCAATGTCTACTCTCCCCTTTACCCCATTAACCACCTCTGAGAGCGCCGCGTATCTGTTGTGGCATTCAACTTGGACTACCTGTGCTTCTACAAGAATGTCCAAGTGCTGCTCATTACAGCCCGCTGGAGGTTCAGGTTCTGGATTCCTACATCCTATAACTTTCCTATCACTCTTTCGGGGTTTTTTGAACATCAGTGGAATTCGCTTGGAGGCCTTCTTGCAGGGGGAGGAATGGGGGAACGCTCTAATGGAACTAAAAGAGAGGTATCAGAGTTATCAGGATTGGGAAATAGAGAAGGGGAAGAGGCCACTGCATGAGCAATTTCTTGGCATTCCGTGAGTAGGATCTCTATCCTATCCATTGAATCGGAGCAGGTAGCACCAGTGGACATTTCCTTGGAAAGGGAAGTGCCCTGGGCTTTGTCTTGAACTTTCCTTTTGCCCATTACTGAAGAAATACAACAGGCACAAAACAAAAAATCACGTGCGGTGCACAGAGCCAAGACCAATAGTTCACAATTATATTAATTTCATGAAAACCTAAGTAACTCCCCAAAAATTTCCTGGAAGTGTTCACCCCCTCTCTTACTCACAGCCTCACTGCTGGACAGTGGATGATTCCTTCTTTTCACTGCGTTGCAGCCAGTGGCAATTAAAATCAGAGATAAAGAGGCAGCATAGTGATATCAGGGCTAAAACAAAACAAAGTACCTTTCAATTGGGTGCAGCGCCCAACTGGTATTAAGCCGGCAACGAGAGTCAGGAACTACAGCCAAGGGGGTGGCCCTGCCCTGGGTGGCCCTGCCCTGTCTCCTCCTGTCACTGACGGGTGCAGGCTTTGCCCTGGCATGGCCAGCGCACATCCAACACCATGGGGTAAGAGGCAGTGCTTTAAGAGAGATGACCATGCCTCCCCCGTGATGCCAACAGAAGGAGACGACAACCAGTGCACCCTGGGACTGGAAGACCCACCAGGGTATAGTGAGGCAGGAATGGCATGTTGTTGGCCCCCATGTGTCTCGCAGGTCAAGTGTGTTCAGCAAAACGTCCTGCGCCGTGGGGTAAGAGGCAGTGCTTCAAGTGTGATGACCACGCCTCTCCAGTGACGCCAACAAGCAGAAGCAGGCAATCGGTACACCCTGGGTGCACCCTGGGACTGGAAGTCCCACCCAGGTGTAGTGCTGGAAGTCCCACCCGGGTGTAGTGAGGCACTTTTAATAGGTATTAAAGCATAATAAAAATATATATATTTTCTCGAGGGGGAATTTATTATTTAATTTAAACTTCCTAAAAATAATTTTAATTTAATTTATAGTCAAAGTACGTTTATTGTTTAGTTAATTAAAACCTTAACAATATTACAAAATAAAAGAACATATAAAACAATCGATAAAGTCTGCCAATTTTAAAACATAACATCAGTTTGTTGCCCATCAATATATTAAAAAACTGTTGATTAGACACTCTCGAATTGTTACCCAGAATCCCATCTATTTACTTCAATGGAATCAAAACCATTTCATGCGATCACGGTTCAGTATGCGGACCTGGTCTGTGGTTAAGAATTTAAGTCACTGGCATAACTTATGAGGAGCCATGATTATCACCTTCTACCTAGATACTTATGAGACAGTTTTCAGGGCCTGTTCAAAGGAGTTAAGGAGTTTGATCAATTTGCAGTTCAATTGAGGATCCGAGGGTCTAGCCCTGTAATTGTTGCAGCTCTACAGGTTCTGATACCTCTAGCATTTAAAGCTTTTCTAAGTAAAGTGACTCATGCATTATGAAGTTTGGGGCATGTGAAAATTATGTGGATAAAATCCTCTTTGTTGCTACCGCAAAGTCAGCATGATATAGGCCCTTTGTGTGCCCATGTTGGCTGGTCCGCAATTGACGGTACTTTCCCAAAGCGTATAGCCATTAATTTAATTTATGGTATGTAAATTAATCAAAGAATTAACTCAGAATAAAAGTAATAGTGATGTATCATTTTTACTTTTGTTCTACATTTAAAATAAATACTTTACATTAATATTTAAAAAAAAATTCATGTTAAATAAAAAAAAGTCCCCCATTTTTCACCATACGGATATCTCCTCCCCTTCTGTGGACTCTCCATATGGTAAAGTATAGGTTCAGGGATGTTCTGTGGAGGTGGTGGTGAGAGACTGGAGAAATCCCCCCTGAGACATGCCTACATTCTTGCCCTATGCCGACCTCCTTTTTCAGCACTCCATGTTTGCCTTGCTGTAAAAATTCAATAAATGCAAGACCATTTCCTTAACCAGCAGGATCTCTTCCTATATCCCCCTATTTAGATGGGGTAGCCTCCACTCTGTTGGGGTTGGGACCTACAAGGTTTCTAAGCCCATTGGAATAAATGGGGGCAGATGTAGTTGGCTCCATTTGGGAAGCTAAGTCTAAAGAGCCACTAGGTTGCCTCTGTTTCTGCTAACTGCTCCTGCTCCCCCTCCATGAAGAGTCCATCCTAAAATGGCAGTTGTTGACAAGATCACAGCCTTCCTGAGCCCAGAGTCCAGTCTATTGTCCTCTGGAGAGCAAGGGCATCAATTCCAGTCAAGAATGTTTATTGGCTCTTGAGGTGAGATAAGTGTCAGATTTGACTCACACAGCGCAAAGTACATTTTAACAAATTTACTTTTTCACTAAATTATTAATAATATGATTTCACTGTTGAATCAGATTTTGAAAAAAGAGAGAATAACACTTTGATTCAATATGCTAGCATTTTCCCAAGCAAAGAAATACATTAAAAATGTTAATTATATCTAGACCTGTTTCTAGACAAAGTAACATAAATCTATATGGTAAAAAGTAATGATGGGCATTCTCTCAGTGTGAAGACACACTATTTCAAATATGTAGTATGCTACTTTTTATGAATTAGGTACCTTGCCAAGTAGGCTTAAAAGACACATTTAAGTGCTAACATATTAATATACATACGAAAAGTTCTTACTACATCTCAAAGGCACATTTCCTTCGTATACGTCCCTGCAGTGCAGCCCTGTCAGGTCACAGTTGTGCTCTTGGCAGGCACAGTTTTTTTCTCCATAAAACTGCATTTAAATACAAATGTTAGACTATATATAGAAGTTAATTTATATGCCACTGGCGATTTTTCTGCACCAACCACCACAGACTTAGAGGAATGTTAAAGAGACAAGTTGGGTGAAAACAATTTTAACTGAACTATTTTAGGCCCGGAGCAGAAGCAGGTAATCTAGCACTGAATAGCAGTGTTGCAATGCATTGAATACTAAGTATGAGCAGAAATAGGGTCTAGAAGTATGCAAAAATTGAGATGATCAAGCAGAAAAATTAGATTCCCTACAGTGATTGTAACTATTAATTGTTCTTATGGTATTGGAAATGTTTATATATGTTGTGATTGGTGAACCATGTCTGCACACTGCTAAAAGATTAAGCATTTGTAAAGCCACTAGGTCTTACTTTAATAATCTAAACCAAGCAGGCTCAGACATGAACAAATGTTGTTTTCATCCACTAGCACATTAATAGTATGCTCAATGTTTGTTCATTTTTGTCATTGGGCCTCTTAGTTTAAATGCCTAGATGGGTTTTAATTTCATATGGGTCAAATTTGAAGGGTTGCATTTTGAATCCTACATGCTATCCTGCACCCTTGTCATGTCCCTACTCGTGACTATATAACAAGGGACAATGTTCATGCTAATTATTAAAGCAATGGTGGTAGCACTGGGATGGCAGGTTGATCAAAATGTTAAGCACTTGTGACTGGGAAATGCAGTGATCACATGGTCAAAAGGTCATATCCAAGCAGTACTGACTCAAGCAAAGAGGATCAACCAAATTACTCATCAGCAGATCAGAAAGTGGATCTCATCCCGAAGAGGACAGACATGCTTCCCACGACTCACCCCAAGCCCTCATCCCCTCTGCAGTGCAGCTTCATCAATGAGCCCTTCAGAGTCAGGCTGTGACATATAGCTTCTTATCAAGTTACTGACTGGAGGTCTTACCCACGCCCAACTCTTTGGAAGATAGCGCCATTTGGTGCCACTCCACTATAGTGGGTACATATGCAAGTCATTAATACTCCCACTTCATCTTTCATTAAATTAGAATGAAGATATGGTAAAGACCCTCATCTGTCACACATCAAATGAAGACCTTTAATTCTGGCATCTCCACATTCACACTTAAACAACACACTTCCTACTCAAAATATTCTAATCAGTCGCCCGGAACCCTTTCTCCTATCATCCTCAATGGTTCCACAACCTCACAAGAACTCCATCTCTTTACATGTGATTTCCAAGCAGAACACCAAAATGGGAGACTTCTACTATAATCACTCTATATTATGTGCCTGAGGACCAGCAGAAAACAATTCAAGGCCAGGGATAGCCAAGCATGTTATCCCTCTAGACCTGCACAATCACATGCAGGGCCCATTTCAGCCACTCCACCACCAAAACATTTTGGACTGGGAAGACAGGGCTGGGCAGAAGGGGAAGCTCTGTGGGGACTTCATAATTTAGGAACCGCTATCATGACACAACCAAACAATTAACAGTGGGTGTGCAGACCCAGTTAAAGCACCTGCATGCTGGAAGAAATCGGCCATAAAGGAGAGACTGTTTTGAAAAGATGGGGACATGATGGTGGCTACCCAAGTTAGTCGCTCATTCTCCTCAGTTAGATGCCAAGGGATCCATATAAGTTTGTGGTAAACTGCAGACATTTGCCTCTCTGAGTTTGCACATGCAGAATCACCCATATATACAGTGAATGCAAGTTAAGTAAGACATTATGCCTGACTTCATACCTAAAACTGTGCCTAGAAAATGAAAGAAAGTGTGAAGCAGTACGTGTCATGTGTCACCATCATTTTAATATACCCTGCGGTGGCCCTCTTAGAGGAGTGAATTGCTACCAGAGGTCGAAGGGCTCCCATGACAGGCCTGTTTAATCAATTAGTGCTGTAGATAATGCTCTATTTTTCACAACAACTCGTAATAAAGGCTGACTTAGCATTGCTACTTTCTTGGTTTACATAATCACAAAACCCTCTGTTATCCAAAATGTAAATGAGACTCCAACAAAACTAAACATTGATAAATTAAAACATGTGTATGGACACTTTAAATTTCATGCAGTGCAAATGTGACACTATTACTCGGCTGGAATAACACAACTGGCAGCCAATTAAGTGGTGAACTGCAGTAAAGAATCAGTTCAACAAAGAGGGGGAGGTAAAGCTCCTCTATTTCTATTGTGTTTATCCTTTTTTATCGCATGAACTCTCGTAGACAGCTGAAATTGTCTCTATTGAGACCTTAAAAAACAAACGAAGTGACAACAATAACACAGAGAGTATACTTCCAGAAACTGCACTCCCTTCTGAGTAGGGTTGGGTGGAACTCGCAGAATTTTTGGTCTGCGGAATTCCGCAGAGGTACATAAAAACTCTGCAAGATTCCACAGAGTTCTGCCAATTAAATAAAATAGGTACGTCACCTTATGATTTAGGGCTGGTAGCACATTCAGCACTGAAACATCAGCATGAATGGCACCACAAGGTGTTCCAGAGGGCTCTGCTACTCAAGTTCATATTGCTGCTGCTTGAGTAGATTTTCTACTCCAGCGGCAGCCTTCTGACCGCAAACCGCTGCAACCGCCGACGTTTGAAAAATCTCAACACATGTCCTCTAGTGGCCGGAAATCATGCTAGGGGATGCCAAATCTTGCTCACGCTTGCCAACTTACCGTTCTGGAGGTGAGAATGAGAAACAATTCCTCAATGCAGCGATTGTTGGAATTTGGCCGTGGAGTCGCCAAAATTCCACCAATACCACAGGCAGAACGGAATATTCTGCCCATCCCTACTTCTGATCTACTGTGTCCTAGTAAGGCCAGGAGGGCCCATACAGACCTAGGCCTGTGCACTAGTGTAGTTGTTCTAGAGTACCGTCAAAACATATATGATGGATACCTCAGCATGATACTGTAGTGGGTGCAAATGCTATATAACGTATTCCCATGTTAATCACTTATGTTTACTAAAAGTCTTATTTCTCTATGCACTTTTTGTACAGCAATCATAAGACCAAACTTATGTGAATATTGTGTGTTTAAAACTTACATTTTAACAAACAGTATAAAGGCCACAGAAACATAAGCAACTGAACACATCAAAAAGCATAATTTTTCATAAATAACCTAGCTCAATTCACCTGTCAGAATCCAATATTCAATGCAAAGTAGGTCCACCTTCCACAACATTTTGATTGGCAGCTGAATAGACCAGGTTTCAAGGGTAATTTTATTTCCCTTCTAGCATATTATTGTGCCACAGGCTGCAGAAGTACATATTGCTTATTACAATTCTGAAAAAATGGTTAACATCTTAAGCATACTTTTCTTTGGCATAAACTCAAACTTCTTTTAAATAATAAGTTTGGTCTAGAGCGAAATTTTGAATGTACAACAGTTTGTCATGGAGTGTAGTTGTTTCATTAATATATGTTGCATCTTATCTATTTCAGGAATGGTAACCTGTGAATTATTTATGTTTATTGGCAGATGGCCTTGATTTGGAATATAATTTAATAGTGCTTATTGAAAAGGTGCTTGTTCCTTAGTAGCTGCTGCCTGTCAAGCTAGATGTGGGCATCAGTACATACATTATCCAGGAGACCGAAATATGTACTGCAAAAGTGAATAAACAACCATTGCCAATGCCAATAGTTTAAAGAAATGTTAGTATTGCAAGTAAATATCATGGGAATAGATATGTATTTGTGTGCAAGCAAAAAACTGTAGAATAGCATTGGTGTAGGTTAAAAGGTCAAGTGACAGTTGCACTGTCAGCCAAACCTAAAAATCTACCTAGGTTAATGACTGCCCTCCTCTTATCTGTGCTACTGCCAGAGAAAAACTACATCAATTATCTACTTATCGAAGAGACTTTAATAGCATTCCAATGTCATGTGTGTGCCCCTGAAAATTCAAGCTTAGGAAGCTGGATAAATAAACAAAATGATCACGTCTGCACAATCAAAACCTGTACTCCTGGCTTGCAACATGTGGGCAGAGCTAAAGCCCCTCTCTAGTGATGCTCACATAATTGTCTGGGGACAGCTGTGCTGTTAAGCCAGACTATAAAAATTATAAAGTGCACTATGATCTACCTGACGTGACTGTTCCTGATTGTCTTTAACATAGTCAAGTAGCCCAGTCATCATTATTTTACATGCCTATCTTAATATTAATCTAGTTTACCTCAGACCTAAATCTATTTTTCAACCATAAATTTGGTGACAGTTTTTTGTTAAAGTCTCATGAGTTATGATGGTTATACCGGGCCGAACCCTTATTTTTCCAAGCTGTACTCGACTAGGGAGTGGTCACCTCATACAACCTTGGAAGCTGTGTTTCTCTGATGTAACCTACTTAAAACTAATTCCAAAGGACACCATAACATTATTAATAGTTGATCTATGGCCTCAACTTGATATTCTTTAATCACAAATTCAGAAAAGAACCATCAATAATCTTGAATGACGATACCTGGTGTGTGGAAACAAAGGGGCACATGCATCAAGCTAGGCAAATGCGATTCCTTAATAACGATTATTAAGGAATCGCCATTAAGGAATCGCAATTGCCTATGCATGTAGGTTTTCCTAAAATATTAGCGATTCCTACACATTCCTTAATTGCGAATCGCTAATTGCGATTCGCAATTAAGGAATGCCTTCCCATTCTAGGCCCTTAGGAATGAATGGGACAGCAGTCGCAATTTGTGAGTACCAAATAGGTACTCAGCAAATTGCAAATGCAATTTCAAGGGTGCTAGGGGCCTAAAGGCCACCCTGATGCACCCCAAAACATGCATATGTGCACATGTGGTGCACACACATGCCCTAATGGCATGTGTGTGCGCCACATGGCACTTAGAAAAATGCAATTTTAAGCATTTTTTGAAGGAATTGCAAATTACCATCAATTTGAAGTTGACGGTAATTTGTGATTCCAAATTGTGAAAACGCAATTTGCGAATGCATAATGCATCGCATTTAGGGAATCGCAATTTGCGTTTCCCTAAATGCATTCGCAATTTAGGTAATCGCAAAAAATTGAGATTACCTAATTTACGAATGCATTTTGTTTGATGCATCACAAATTGCATTTTACTGGTCGCAAATGGGCCGATTCTGCGAATCGCCCCATTTGCAACCAGTAAAATGCTTGATGCATGTGCCCCAAAACATCTTTGACTGGTGCTATTTCATGTCCTTGTTGGTAAGATGAGGCAGTGTTTGGTGCAAATATCTTTTTTCCACCTTATTATAAAAATTATCTGTAGGTAGTAATATGTCACAGAATGCTTGTGGATAATTATTGAGTGGCATTTTGTTGTGGTGGTAATGTAGATCTTGCACTGCATTATTGCAAAGTGATGTTGTTGATATGGAATGTGGATGTTGTGTTGTGTTCTGTTTTACTTGTATTCTGTTATGCCCTGTTATATTTTAAATCTGTTGCTATGTTGCTTTGTGTATGTTATTGTATTATGTTCTGCTCATGAGCCATACAAGAAATAGCACTTTGGGGAGGCATGGCTAGGTCTGGAAGAGTATGGCCGCAGATCTCCAGTGCCCACAGTCCCCTTTTATATGTTCACAGACACGTACTGACCAGATTGAAGGTTGGTGCAATGACATCTGTGACTAAGGAGCCCAACCAGGGTAATGTAGTAAAGGGAAGGAGTGCACAAGCCTCAGCAGAGATACAGCAATGAGCTCTCCAAGAGAGGGAAAAATGGGCCGAGGATGAGTGTGTCAGCAATGGAAGATGACGGAGGCACACTGTGGATCTGTGATGGGAGAAGAACCATCAGAGCCCTGGTGAGTACAACAGGCAATAGGATGCAGTGACAGCAGCAGACATTGCACAAGTGTCCCGAGGAACGGTAGTGCTCTGTGTCAAAGGAGAGGAGGATAGTGTGGTGAGAGATCACAACTCAATGGTATTATGCCAGAATTCAAGGATCAACTGTAAGAAATTGGGTTATTGATTTAGGGGAATGGAAGCCTGACTCAGGCAACAACCACAATCCTTGTCAGGGTGAATAAAAAAGGTCACCAAATTAGCTGGTGCTTAACCTTCTCATAGTTTTGCACAAAAGCAGACAGGTTTAACTTAGAGGCAATGAGTAAAGTATTTATGTAGCACAGAAATAGCAATAAAGTGAAAACAAATCAAAAGGAAATCCCACAATAGTTTAGAAAAGTAGAGTAAATGATACCAGAATGATGAGAAATTCCACACTAATTTAAAGAAATAGTATACATTTTAACAATATAATGATACCAGAATGAAAGAAAATCTAATCAGTAGAACTGTGGATATTCAGTTTTAAAGGTTGTAAGTAAAAATAGCGCCTAAAATCACAAAGCGCCACTCGCTGTCATCTGGTCATGCAGGACCGGGAGAAAGTCACAAGTTCAGGCCTACCACAATGGAGTGCAGGTTGGTTACAGGGACCAGGTTCATCCTGTTGAAAAGCTACCTTCAAAGGCCGGAGTGAAGAGTTCCATTCGCTGTTGAGGAGGCTGAGAGGAGGAGGCTGAGAGGAGGAGGCTGAGCATCGCGGTCAGCCGTCGCTCTAGTGCGAGGAGCAGGTTGGCATCATAAATGGTCATTGCTGTAATGCAAAGAGCTGTTATGGGGCAGCGTTCATTGCAGGCTGTCATTGCTGTAGCTGGAAGCGTGGGTCTCATATTGCTGGTCATAGGTGGGGGCCCATATTTATGCAAAGAGCAGGTCTCCCCGGAGCGTCTCTGTGGTCAGCATGGGTGGCAGAGTCTTGGTGCGGACGGGCTTGTTCACTGTTGTGAGAAACCCAAACTTCAGGATTTTCACCTTTTCTTTTGGGAGGAATACACTCTGATGACAGCCAACAGTTCAGGCACTAGGGAGGCACCCCTTGGGGATCAGGGACTCACTGCAGGGGCCAGCAGTGCTCAGGCATTTACAGTTGTAGATCCAAGCAGGCCCAGTTGCAGCAGGTCAGCTTCACAGTTGCAGTGAGCCGTTCGAAGCTTGTTGTATCCCTGTGGCTCACACAGGAGGTCAGTCAACTGCCCCTTGGAGTAACTCTGGGTAGCCTGGGATAAAGGCAAGCAAGTCCAATCTTCCTTATCAGACAACAATGCAGTCCTTCAAGCAGCTGGATAGTCCTCTGACATCAGGGCATCTTTCTTCTGTAGCTTCCATTGGTCCAGAAGTGTTATGCAGAGTGGCTCTACAGGTCCAATATTTATTGCCGGTACCCTCCTTTGTGTGTGGGGGTGCTCCCTGTCCTACCCCCACATCTGGGTCTGGAAAGATCTTCACCTTCCCCTGTGAATGCTCCAAACTGGGGGTGACAAAATGCAGGTCAAACCTGGTGCCAGATTCCTTTGTGTGCAAAGCCATTTGAAGTGTAAGTGGGCCAGAGTACAGCCCCTCCCATTCATCCTGCCAGGATGGGCCATCCTGTTCCCGCCTAAGCCCCCATTCTGTTACTATCTGGAAGCAATACGCAAACCCCAACCGCAGAGCCATTTACAGACATGGGGCCAAGGACACTTGCAAGTGACCCAAATGGTTGGAACAAGTAAACGGCAACTTTATAACAGTGTGTCTAGCATGACGGGAGTGATCCAATTGAGGTAATAAGGACACGGGGATAGATTCTAATATTCTAAACACGTGTACCCGCTACACCATAAATTCTTCTTTCTATTTTTGTAAGAGACCACATCATTATTCAGTGTCTCCTTAGCCAATAACGGCTTCTTGTTTCTTTATGAAGTTCTACCTGCTACTCCACGTGCACCCATATTCTTGATACTTTGTGTGAATCAATGAAATGTTGCCTTCCATACTACATACTGGCATGTATATAGATGCAAACAATTATAAATGATAGCAATTCTCTTTACTGGGTATCTTTACTTCAGAACCCACCACCTATTAATTGTGCAATGTGAGAGAAACAAACAAAGCACAGTAGTGACACTTCTAAAGGAAATCACATACAAAATTCTAAGACATTCATTCAATGCAACATTACTACGCAATATAACCAATGAATTGTTATTTACTAAAACATACATAAGTGTCGAACATATATAACCACATTTTATAACATTTATGAAGATGTGTCCAACTTTACCACTGAAGGTTTAACAATTCAATATAATAGAGGATATCTCATTTCCCTCTGAGTTTTGGGCCTAGAGTACCATATGGACCTCTGTGATCAGAGTTTATTCGTTGGTCTTGGAGGTCTTAATTTCCTCCTTGACCCTCCTGTATCCTTTTTTTCAGGGAATATTTATCTAATGCGTTTTGACTTTCTTGTTGGGCCTACGATTTTTACGAATGTCTCCCTTAGGGCTTGGTATGTACATGTATGGGACACTCCATAAAACAGAAAAAAGAGTGGGGTTTCGGGCCAGTTCTAAGCTAAGTCTGTTTTTAAAAAAATGACCTATGCATGTAATAATACCATAAGGCGACAATTAGCATAGATTGCCATATATAGATTATTTAACTATTTTGTATGCAGGAAGAGTTCATGTTCAGAACGGATTTTACTAGGGACATCCGGAAAAACATACAGAGATTAAGGGACTTTAGTTCTCACAATCCCCCATTGGCAAAAGCAGGAGTTAGGAGATGGCAATATGCACCCTCTGTATTATCATCACAGGCTCCTTGCATACCTAAATAGGTAAATAAAGAGGTGATGGGAAATTGGCCTCACTCTGGAAATTGATCCAGACATATCACCCGGAAAAATCTACTCTCTCTAATGAAACTACCTAGGGATGCTATATTTCAGGGCAGTGTGTACCTCCGCATTCACAGTGAGTCCATTGAGTGGGACGTAAATGCCATGGGAAACTACATCTCCTAGATGCAACACACTAGGTTTGATCTTATCAGGGAAGCGGTCATGATGACAGGGAGGGAAGGAGATACTAAGATGCAACCTTATTGCATGGAAGCACCACAGGAAACTACATTTCCCAGTGGAAGCACACCAAACCTCTATTCAAATCCAGTAGGGAAGTGGTCATGCCACAGTGAACAGAGAGGAGCACCGAAAACATAAATATGGTATGCATTACATGCCGCAGCAGTGGCAACCCTTTAACTTAATCCGCTCCTGATGTCCCAAAAAGCCTCTAACATAATATATTACATGCACCCTCTCATCTCCAGTACCTGGGCCCTCTGAGAGAAGGACGATCGCCCAAGCCATTTCTGGTAGGGGCTGCATATAAGACAAGGTATGCTTGCACAGTAGCACCGGATGTGCCTATACTCCTAAATATAAATGTTAAAGGCAGCTTATCAGCGCCTTTCCTTTTATTACACAACCAGAAACCACATGGAAGTGGGATGTTTACATGCCCACACGCAATACAAAGGGTACTCCAGAAATGCAGGTATGCCTAATAAGCGGGGATTCCCAAATATACACTTCAGTAAAATCCCAAATGCCTTTTGTTAAGCAGCAATCCTTACATATAGGGCCAGATGTACGACCCTTTCATTTAGCGCCTCACAATTTGCGAGTCATTGTGAGTCACAAATTGCGAGGCGCTAAATGAAATGTACAACAGTGTTATTACACTGTTTTGCGATTCCCAATGGGGTCGCAAATTGTGAGACTCATTAATATTAATGAGCCTCTCGCAATTTGCGAGCCCATTGGGAATGACAGCCCTCCCAGGGATGGTGGCCTGCTGGGCTCAGCAGACCACCATGTCTGGGACTGCTCTTTAATAAAGCAGCTTTTTTTTTTTTTAAATGCAGCCCATTTTCCTTAAAGGAAGACGGGATGCATTTAAAAAAGAAAAATGAAACTTTTCAGTTTAATTTTTTTAAGGGCAGGGAGTGGTCTCTGGGACCACTGCTTGCTCTTAAGAAATATTTTCCAACAAACTCACAAAGGGGAAGGGGTCCTCTGGGGACCCCTTCCCCTTTGCGAGTGGTTTACCACCTACTTGAAGTAGGTGGTAAACTGCGAGTGTTTTGCGGCCGCAAATGCGGTTGCAAAACACTAGTACATAGCATGTTGACTCGCTATTAGGAAGGGACACCCCTTCCTAATAGCGAGAGTCGCAAATGCTATTTTGCGAGTCAGGGACTCGCAAAATTGCATTTGTGCATGCTATTACCCTTTTTTGCGGCCGCAAACGGGAGGTTCTCCTGTTTTCAGCCGCAAAAAAGGGTCGTACATCTGGCCCATAGTTTTTTGTATCCTCAGTCACTGAACCTTCACGAGGTGTGAATGAGATTGAATACAATTACTCCCCGTATAGCAGTATACTTCTGAAACTTGATGGTCGAGCTCCCTGGCAACACATGAATGGAATGTGAAACTTAAGGTACTTTAAAATTCTAAAATTACTTTGGGCTAAAAATTGTATGTTTATTTCTTTTTTTTAAATAAACTTCACTTACAGCTGGCATGAAACCTATCTCTTTTTGCTGTTTTATTCAGTGTCCCATACATAAACATACCTAGAACTAAGGAAGACCTTCATAAAAATCGTAGACCCAACAAATAGTAGTAACATGTCAGCGTACACAAAAACATGGCCAGGCGACATTTATTCCCAGAAAAAAAGGATAAAAGAGATATACAGGAGGGCCAAGGAGCATTTTAATACCTCCAAACCAATAAATGAATGCCGATCATAGAGGGCCATATGGTGCTCTAGAAGTAAAACCGCAAGGGAAATAAGATGTCCCTAGTATATTCAATTGTTAAACCTTCAGTGGTTATGTTGGACACCTCTTCACAAATATTCTTATATGTGATTATATATGTTGGACACTCATGTCTGTTTTAGTAAATAACAAGTTTTAGGAAGCCGGCTCTCTGTAAAGTGTACTAAATTAGGTACAGTATCTAGACAGTCTGGTAAATCCCCGATTAATATATAGAGGTACAAGTAGATAATACTAATGCTCTTTTTGTGATAGTGTGGGTGAGCAGTTAGGCTTATCAGAGGGTAGTGCTAAGCATTTGTTGTACTCACAGAGACAATAAATGAGACACTCACTAAAGAATTAATCTAAGACCAATTTTTGAAAATAATATCGATTTTTATGTAATTTCTAAAACCATTAACACAGTTCTAAAGAAAGTACTTTCTGAGTTACAGTTTTTCAAAGTTTGGAAAATATATCACTTTTGTGCGCAATTACGCACCATTGAAAACAATGGGAATGAAGGAGAAAAATGCATATAAATTCAGGCAATGCTTTCACAAAGTTCACTTCCTCATAGTAAGTCGATCTCAGGACCAGGATTATAGTTACAGCAGGTGAAGTTCGAGGGCATCCCGGATTAGCCGGGAGCAGAGTGCTGAGGGTCATAGAAGCTGGTGCGCAAAGACGAAGGGGACCACTTGAAAGTACACTGCACAGCAGGGCTTACAGGTTAGTCCGGTGGGTCTCCTTGGAAAGTGGAGGTCACAAGGGCTTGGGGACCACAGGAGCACAGCCGATTATTCAGTGCCAGGCCCAGTGGGGTCAGGTGCAGAGCAAACAGGTCAGCCGGGCGTTGTGCATCTTTAGGTCAGGAGTAGGCAACTTGGAGAGGCGATCTCAGGTCAGCTGGGCCACTCAGGAAGTGGGTCTCAGGTGTCTTGACATCCCTTAATGGGTGCTTGCTTCTGGTGCTTTGGGAGTCCGGTGTGGACTCTTCTTCTTGGTGTTTGCCGTGGGGGATCCAGTACCCCAGGTATTAGTATGCTGTGGCTACGTAGATCCTGGTGCCTCCAAACTTGATGGAGAGGCAGATCAGACCCTCAAGAGCTTTGGTGCTGCATCGAGATCATCAGGGAGTAGCAAGTCAACAAACCAGACGTCATGGGATTGGTGCCTGTAGTGTGCAGGGGAGCTTCTTGTTGATTTCTTGAAAGCTGGAGGTGCTTGGATTTCCTTGAGTCCTTTCAGGTTCAGGACAACACAGCAGGTAGAGATTGTCGAGTCCTGGGAGCAGTAGGCATCATTTGGCACCTTTTTCTTCTGCAGCAGGGCTTCAGATCTCGTGCAGCGGGTCGTCTTCGTCTGGTCTTCTTTTGTCAGTTGAATCTGATGTTCAGGTCTTGGAGTGCCAACTAAATGCTACCTATCTTAGGGTGTCTACACCCTCTAGTGACATGTGGAAAGGCCCACTACCCTAGCACTGATAGGTTGTTTTTCCACCATTCCAAGATTGTGGAATTTCAGGAGAGGGGTTCACATTGCCTGCCCCACCCTAGGGGCATTGTATGCTAAGTGGGGACCCTCCTCCTGATCTACAAATGAATTTTCCCACCTTTCCTCCTGCCAAACGTTGGGCAGGAAAGGGGGCTTGGCCTTACCCCCTATCTGGAGGCTTCTGGGTTGGATTTTAAAGGCGGCATCACCTTTGAAGCTTCCTGCCCAGGAAGGCTGTCCTGTCCTGGAGGAGGTGTGAAGCACCTCTGCCCAGAGCAGGCTTTTTCTCTGTCCTTTGTGAGTGCTGGCTCTCACCTCATGAGGTCAAAAACATGTCTGGCGGTGGCAGACTAGCACAAATAAGTCAGAGACCACACCAGTGCATGGTAGGTTTTCAGTGGACCCTCTAAAATGGTCTCCTGTGTGAATGTATTAATCAATCCATCACTGGCATCAGTTAGGATTTATTAAGATAAGATGTGTGGTACCAACCATCTTAGAAATCCATGAAGCCATCATGGAGCTAGGAAACTCGTGCTGACAACTGTCCAGCCCATGTACTCTTTATTGCATCCTTGTGCACTGACAAGATCTCAGAATTGACTGGACATTGCAGGGGCATATCTGCCCATGCGGATAGGCCCACACATAGGATATAGTGCACCCTGACTTAGGGCTAATGGCCGGCAGTAGGGCTGACTTGCCTATACCTTATGCAGTGTATGGGAGACATGGCACCCAGGGCTGTGTGCCATGTCGACTCTTCTGATTCTCTGCACCAAGACACGCAGCCTGTAATGCCAGTATGTATAACCTTGGTGAGGGGTCCCTGGGGTGGCACAACCAGTGCTGCAGCCCCAGAGGACCCTCTCCAGTACCCATGCCCTAGGGGTACCATTTACTAGGGACTTACAGGGGTAACTGAAGTGGTGCCAGAGAAGATACCGTTTTGGGGAAGGAGATCTGGCACTGGGAACATGGTTAGCAGGGACCCAGTGCAATTGCAGTTCGAAATCACATCATGCATCAGGCAAAAAGTGGCTGCTAACCATCTCAAAAGAGGCACTTTCATACACAATTCATTTGTTATATTGTGTATTAATGTTGAATTAAATGTATGTCTTAAGAGATAAAGATACCCAATAAAAAGTTTTATTTTTGCAGAATTTTTATCATTTATGATTGTTTGCAACTATATATACATGCCACTATGTAATATGCAAGGCGGAAATTCATCGGTTTACACAAAGTATCAATGATATGGGTGTGTGAGGAGTAGCAGGTAGAATTTTATAAAGAAAAAAGAAGCTATTATTGGCTAAGAAGACACGGAATAGTGGTGTGGTCTCTGACAAAAAAAGAAAGAGGATTTAAGGGTAGGGGGTACACATGTGTTCAGAACTTTTTAACAGTGGCATTTTCAGAATTCTAACCGAAAATCAGACTTTTCCATCAAAGAGGATTTCAAATTACAATTTATTTGAGTGTAAACAGCGTATTTCTATGTGCTCCCAAAATTAAAACTAAAGTTAGCACTTATTAAACCTAATAAGGTAACCCAGTGTTATTAAATGGAAGAGATAGGCCTTACAGCAATAAAAAACAACTTTAGGAGTCTTTCCCTGATAGTACATGTTAAACTTAAGTACACGTCTCAAATTTTAAATACAATGCACCCTGCCTATTGAGCCTTTAATGCCTATCTTAGGGTGACTTATAAGTATTCAAGGTTCAGGTCTGGCAGAAGGCTCTCCATGCCACTGGAATCAAGCTATCCTGGCTGAAGAGGTGTGAAACCCCGAAACCGGTCCTAGGATGCTTGTTTCCAGTCCAGGGAGAACCTGGCTTGGCAGTTCGGGCTGGACTGTTCCCATGAGGCACAGGGTCAGGACTGATTTGCACATGGCTGGGTTCAAACTGGAATGGCATGGTGAGCAAAAAAACGATGGATTTAGGCCCAGATCTCTGTACTGGGGTGAATGTATGACATTGTTCTGCATTCTGTCCATCAACTGTTGTTTTTGCATTTGTCACCCCGAGTGGGACGGGTATGCCCAGACATGGGTCCCGTGCTCTCCATGCCACTGGAATCAAGCTATCCTGGCTGAAGAGGGGTGAAACCCCGAAACCGGTCCTAGGATGCTTGTTTCCAGTCCAGGGAGAACCTGGCTTGGCAGTTCGGGCTTTACTGTTCCCATGAGGCACAGGGTCAAGACTGATTTGCACATGGCTGGGTTCAAACTGGAATGGCATGGTGAGCAAAAAAACGATGGATTTAGGCCCAGATCTCTGTACTGGGGTGAATGTATGACATTGTTCTGCATTCTGTCCATCAACTGTTGTTTTTGCATTTGTCACCCCGAGTGGGACGGGTATGCCCAGACGTGGGTCCCGTGCTCTCCATGCCACTGGAATCAAGCTATCCTGGCTAAAGAGGGGTGAAACCCGAAACCGGTCCTAGGATTCTTGATTCCAGTCCAGGGAGAACCTGGCTTGGCAGTTCGGGCTGGACTGTTCCCATGAGGCACAGGGTCAAGACTGATTTGAATATGGCTGGGTTCAAACTGGAATGGCATGGTGAGCAAAAAAACGATGGATTTAGGCCCAGATCTCTGTACTGGGGTGAATGTATGACATTGTTCTGCATTCTGTCCATCAACTGTTGTTTTTGCAGAAGGTTTTTTTGACCAGTCCAGCTTGGCAGTTTAAAACTGCACTACAGGGTGCAGTGGCAGGCCTAATACATGTTTAAAAGGGTTACTTTAGTGGGTGTCACAATGAGTGCTGCAGGCCCACCAGTAACATTTAAGTTACAGGCCTTGAGCAGATATAGTACCATTTACTAGGGACTTACAAGTAAATTACATGTGCCAATTAGGTGTAGGCCAATTTTACCATGTTTAAAGGAGAGAGCACAAGAACTTTAGCACTGGTTAGCAGTGGTAAAGTAAACAGAATCCTAAAGCCAACTAAAACTAATTCATATAAAAAGGAGGAGGGAAGGCAAGAGGTTTGGGGGAATACCACACCAAGGATGTCAGGTCTAACACTGGCAAGAGGGCAAAATTAAAGCCCATAGCCACCTTCGCCACACAAGCAGAGCACTATTGAGGGCTAAGGGTTAAGAAATAAAGAGAGGTCATTGCCCACTTGGGAACTATTGGGTGAGGTCAAATATATGAACATCTCCCCAGAGAGACTGATACATAGTTGGGATGTTAGAAACAGAAACCTACCTGAGAGAAAACATGCATTACACTACCACGAAGGACAATTAATGTAAAATTGAACTCTGCTGTATTGTTCTTTTTTTAAGTCTTTATTAGGTATAGGCTGCGAATACAATAATGATACAATACCAATCACACGATTGTCAACGTACATGTATATTCTGGTGCTAGACCTATCCGTGTGCTCTATTGGGAAAGGGGACCTGCAGGAACTCAAATAGGTGATCTCACCCTTTATTAGACAGATCTTGAGTAGTGTGGGATGTATCTCACTACGACTCTAGGAGAAGCTTAGCAGGTGGTGGATAACTGGGTGTGTAAATGGAGAGGGACATAGAGACTCTGCTAGTCCACTAGCAGACAACCAATGTCAAGGTAAGAGAGGATAGTGTGTCTGGACTGCTCTTCTAACAACACAGAGGGGTGTGGAGGGGGGATGAGGGTATGTGGGTCATGGGGGGGGCAGGAAGGGGTTGGATAAGATGACCTCCAGATGGTAATATAGATGCTGGATATTGGGGGGAGATGGCCTCCAACTACTGAGCAACCCAACCACTTTCATAAAAGGAGGAAAAGAGAAGTTGGAAGCAGCACACCAGTTTCAGCAGTGGTGTGGGCAATGACAGTGACAGGCATGGCCACACCTGTCGTCAAAAAAAAAAGGGCCCAATCATGTCAGGGTTGTTCCTGCGGTTACTGATTTGTACATTAGAGGAATGGGGGAGTCTGAGTTACCTGCGTGGGTGGAAGGCAGATGCTGAGTGCAAGGGGTGGGTGTACTCTGCTCGAGGAAGGGGGACCATCTATCCTGAAACTTATCCATTGTGACCTCTAGTTTGTAAATGAGTTGTTCTTATGAGGCAATTTTTTACATCATGATGAGCCACTCATTATCTGTGGGTAGGTGTGAGGATCGCCAGTGTTGGACTATACAGATTTTAGCTGTCCTTACAGCCTCCGTCAGCAGTCTCTTGCACAGCCAGGGATGTTGTTCAAGTCATCAGTATCGTGTAAGAAGATAGGGTGCATAGGCTGGGGAAGGCAAAACCCTTACGGAAGTGAGAATATAGAGGATGTTGGACCAGAAAGGTCATATCTTGGGGTAGTGATACTGTATGTGGAGAGTGTCTCAGGCCATTTCTGGGCACAACCAACAGTTCAAGTGATGGGGTCAAGGACCAGTGATGTATTGTTATGAAGAGACAAACATCCATTCTAGCCTTGTGCGTTTCCCTACCTAGGGCCTTCAATGTCTCCCCCATTTTTTGTTCTGTATTACCCTTCCATACCTGTTGACAAGTTGAATCCCTCTTATAAAAGATCATTGTATATTTATTTTAGGCAAGGTACTCTGCTGGTGAAGCAGTACACTTGCGCATGGAAAAATGATGGGAATAGTCCATCCAATTGCGGAGGTGAATTTGGGGGTTGGGGTGGAGTCTATAATGCACTTTATGTTGCTGTGTATTTTTTACTCTGAAAGGCAGAAGAGAATAACTCTGCCCGCTTTTTGTTAATTATGCCACGCGAAAACCTAAGGATGCTTTGAGATTGTGTATGCGCACTGATTTCGAGCACATTATTAATCAAGTTCTTCATAAATATATGTGGCTTGGAGAGTAACTAGACAATTGCACTAATTATGCTATCTAGGAGTCTTTTAATGAAGTCTTTATTTATTTATTCTAACTGTATATACTATTGACTTTTCTGCAGCTGCCTGTATTCGGATGTGGCAAGCGGTAGGGTCATTTGAATGTTTTGACTCAATTTGGATGTTTTTATATATCCCTGTGCAACCCTCCAACCAGACATCATTCTGGTCTGCTGTAACAAATTTCTTCTATTAACAATCTGGAGCAGGGTGATGGTAACGCAGGTGCACTTTTCATAGTTTTAGGGCCACTTTGAGAAGCATTTCATTAGTTAACAAATGTATTTTGTTTGGATCTAAAATTATCTATGCAGCCCAGCAAATTAAATTTATAAATCTTATCAATCTGGAGTTGGGTGATGGTAATGCATGTGCACTTTTCAATTGATGTCTTTCAGGTTAACTGCAATAAGGTGTTCTTGCAGGAATTAACGCTTCAAAATTGGCAAATGGATTGGCACTAGTGCTTGTAGATTACTAGGGTCATCTTGAGAAGCACTTTATTACTTTTCAATTTGATTTTGTGACTTTTCAATTATTTATGTGGCTCCATAATTTCTACTGAATAATGTATTCTTATAAGTCTTAGGGGCCGATTCCGATTCGGGCCGGAAATCTCTCCGACCGAGCCGGATCCGGAGAGATTTCCGACCGAGCCGGACTCCTGCAGTCCGACCAAGCG
The DNA here is from genome assembly GCA_963921515.1 of Calotriton arnoldi. NCBI lineage: Eukaryota > Metazoa > Chordata > Amphibia > Caudata > Salamandridae > Calotriton > Calotriton arnoldi. The sequence continues at coordinate 83,092 of CAWUFW010022890.1, forward strand.
AGTATGATGCGGCCGTATTCTGCCCGACTCGATTCGGTCGGACTCCCATTGAAGTCAATGGGAGCCGGTCGTACAATGCGTACACGGGCTCCCATTGACTGAATGGGTACGTCGCGAACAGGGGGCCCCCTACAGTGGGTACGCTGTCGGTGCGACTCGCACCGTACATGCATGTTTAGGGGGACCCTTGGGTCCCCCTGTGTGCGACTCGTGCGGCTACGCGTGCAGGGGGGTCCGACACGGACCCCCGAAGTCCGGCTCCGACAGCTCTTTGGAGCCGGATGCTACGAATCGGTCGGGCTGTTCGAAGCGCGCATCGTACTTGCTCGGTCGGGAAACGTCTCCATTGCGTGGTGCGAGCCGTGTCCGTACGAGTCGGTCGGAGCGGTTGGGACCCGGGAACGAGTCGGTCGGCGATTTCGCGTGCGCTCGCATCATACTTGCTCGCTGGGCCGACTGTACGAATCGGTCGGGAAAAAGGCCTCCGAATCGGATCCGGTAAAGCCGAATCCGATTCGGAGCCCTACCGGCCGAGATCGGAATCGGCCCCTTAGTATTTTAGAGCTGGTTATTTGTTATGTATTAGCATGTTTTTTCTGCAAATGTTATGTTTTAATTAGTGAAGTATGCTTTCAGATCTTACAAGTGAATATATTTTGCTATGTACATTGTATGAGCTGTCTATGCCAGGCTGACACAATAAATAAATATTCCAATATTCCATACCCGTTGCTGCCATTTGATCCACCGCTGGGAAAAGAAAGAGATTTGGAGTATACATGATGCACCAGCAGATTGTAAAAACCGGACATGGCCCTTTTGTGTAGTCCTCAATGTTGCAGACAATGTACAATTGGTAAATCTTGTACGTCCCAGGGCTTGGTCTCCAAGATGCTGTGGAGGCAATGCCTCAGTCACTACTAGTGCCACTCTTGCACCGCGGAATGCTGCTATTCATCTCAGAGGGCAGCAAACATTTTCAGGTCCCCGGCCAAGAGGAAGTACATAATTGAATGGATCCCAGACATGTTCCATGCATCCTAGTTAACAGGGGCTTCTATCAACTCTATAGCCACATTATCCCAAAGGGGCTGCATGTGCATGTACCCTGGCATTACAGCCTAACAACTTGTAAGCAGAATTCCAGGTAGGGAGGGTGTTTTGTATGATAGGTTTTGCTGTGGGTGCTGTCAGTATGCAAATCTATAAAGCAGCTACAAGCCTCCTCCGCAGTGTATCACAGACCGTTCCAAGTGAACCCAGAAAGGGAAGTCGCGGGTCTTGGGCAACATGTATCACAGTTGCGAGAGGTGTAGTGCAGTGTAATAGTGATCAATGCACGGAAAGACCATGACTCCACAGTGTCTATGGGCAATCAATTTAGAGATTTTCAGTCCCGGCATCATGGTTCCCCAGATAAAAAATGTAATATCTTTTTCTATGGAGTGCAGCACATTCTCACAAGCAATGTAGCATGCCTAGAACATACAAGAAGTGGGGTCCACTACAATTTTGACCACTTGAACCTTGTCCAAGAGGGAGAGTTTGAGTTGATCTCATTTTGCACAGTCTAATTTGGTTTTGGTGATGAGTGGTTCTAGATTGTAAGCCACCATTCTATCAAACCAGGATTTTGATAAATTTAAGGTGCTCGCTCTTCCATTTATTGGTGGTAATACATGACATGGGCAATGCTTCACTTTTATCCCACTTGATTTTATGACCCGAGATGGCAGAAAAGGCTGCTACGAGCTACATGAGTGCTGGGAGTAACCTCTCTAGGTCAGTGAGGGTCAACAGAATGTCATCTGCATAGAGCAGTATTTTAGTGTGGGATAAGGGGGTATCCACATCTGTAATCTGACGGAAAAGTCGGATGGTCACTGCTGGTAGTTCAAGGGGCAGTCTAGGCAGGTGGGATAGGGGGAAACCTTGGCAGGTACCTTTATGTATTGGAAAAGGATCCAAATGGAAAACACTACAGTTAACTTGTGCCATAGGGTTCTGGTACAGCCATCTTACCTTAGAGATGAAGTCATCTCTCAGTTCCTGTTTCCATAGTGTATTGCACATATAGCCCCATTCAAAGCGGTCAAACACCTTCTCTGTGTCAAGAAATATGGCCAGTGAGGTTGCAGCATAATCTTTAGTCAGCCAGAGGATGTGGTACAGTGTCCGAAGGTGGTTGTGAGAAGATCTACCCAGTACAAATCCCACTTGTGAGAGATGGATTGAGCTTGGTATGACCTCATTTGCAGAGTGTTGGCAGGATGCTGATCAGGATGTTTATATCCATATTCAGGAGTGAGATCGAACGGTAGCTGCTGCACAGTAGGGAGTGTCTTCCCAGTTTTAGAAGGATGGCAATGGAGAGGGAGGGGAGGGTGCAATAGTTATCTTACTCTCGGAAGACCTCATACAACTGTTCAACTGCGTCCTGTTTGATCCACCTATAGAATTCTTCTGGGAAGCCTTAAGGAAGGGGAGATACAGAGTGTCAACTTAGGGCTCAATTAGATCCTCATCTGAGGCTGTTTCTGAGCTGAAAAGTTGTGTGCAGTATCTGGTGAAAGCATTTGTGATGCCCTGTGTGTTCTGACCTTGTGGCCCTTGTCTTCCTTAATCACGGGGATGGCCATCAATGACTCCCGTTGTCTAAGCTGGGCAGCCAAAAGCCTCCTTGCCTTTTTTCCATTCTCCTAGTGACAAGCCTTGAACTGATAGAGCATGAGTTCAGCCTTAGATGTGTACAGGTTGTTGAGATCCATTTTGGCATTTTCTAAAAACCAACAGTGTTTAGCTGTTGGCCTTTTTGTATACAGTCATGTGTGTGCCATAATCGCTTGTCCTAAGGAGTTCTGCTGCTACATCTGCTTTTTATTGGCCAATGCCACATCTCTCATCAGTTGGCCCCACAAAGATGCCTTAGCTGCCCCCATAGAATGTGGGCCAAGTGAACTGAGCCCTTGTTGTCTTGGAAATAAGTGGTCATGTGCGCAGCAATAAAGTGAAAATACAACACAAGAAAAATCTCAGCACAATTTAGATAAATAGAGAATATTTAAAATAATAAAATGGCATACAAAAGACAAAAATCCAATCAGTAGACCTGGAGCAATTAATTTTTAAAGTTTAAGGTTCAAAATAGCATCAAATGGTGCTAAGCGCTAACTGCAGGAATTTGATC